>JAAMXP010000619.1:27466-39069 GCA_019693395.1 Ettlia oleoabundans
TATTTGAGGGCGAGGTTAACGGCAATGAGAGTGGGCTGAACCTAAGGGAGGATTTTGTGAGGGTCAATGCCGCCAAACAAACAATCTTGGAACGCCCAGCGTTACACATTCAATGCAGTGTAGAACACATTTTCAGGCGAGAAGCAAAGGAGGAGGCGGCGCCGCCTACTGGCGCCAGCGCACAGGAGCAAGCCAACAGAAGCCAACAAGGAAACCCAGCACCGTGAGGCCTGGGTGCGTGATCCCTTGCAGTTCTGACACAGCTTTTACCTGTTCTCGCGCGTAATTGTTATACCGGCGCGAACACCAACCTTGCCCAAAGGCCGCCTTTCCTGCGTGCTTTTGGCATCGGCTAATAGAAGCATAACACAGCCCTGCGTGTCGCACGTTGCTTTAGAAACTCCCAGCGAGACCCATGCTTGAGACCCAACAATGACGCACGCAGCTCTCCGCCTGCTGGCTGCTGTTCGCAGCGGGCAAGTTGAGCAGTTGAAACAAGAACTACAGGTCGCGGATAGAGGCGCCTTGCATAACGCGGCGGAGCCCAACACAGGTGCGGGCCAAGTCAAACAGGATGGCGGCTCGGCGGTGATCAGAGGGCTCGCTCGCGCCCCTCATACCCTTTGGGCATAATTACTGCCCCGCGCTCGTGCTTGGGGTATGCCCTGCTTAGGTGCCTGCCTGTGCCCGCCGCCGGCCCATTCCTGTGATGTCCCGCTGCGCCCGATTTTTCACCCAACCTTCCTGTTCTCCCTCCAGGCTTGACTGCGCTCCACCTGGCAGCTGCTGCTGGGCACGAGGAATGCGTAGATGCCTTGCTTGACGCGGGTGCGTCAGTGCTGGCCCAAGACCAACACGGGCAGACGCCTCTGCACCTCGCCGCCCAAAGCGCCCTGCCCATGTGCACCTACCAGCTGAGCAGCCGCTCACCCGCCACATGCCTGATGCGGAACCAGGAGGACCAGACACCAATCTCGCTGGCTGTGGCTTCGGAGAAGGGCGAGGTGGGTGAAAAGCGGGGCATTGTGCACGGGGGAGGGCATATGGTTTACCGCAAGCTAGTCACCCTCAGCAGCTTCAAAAAGGTCTTCTGTTCCTTTTTGCCATGATCACTGCAGCGGTTTTGCAGGGTTGCATCCACCAAGATGTTCTGTTGGCACTGCTGCTGCTTCTCCCTGCCATTCAGGTATTGAACGCCATGCTGCTGGCCTGTTCCGGCCATGCATCGGAGGAGGCACTGCAGGCCATGCGCAGCCTGTTGGAGGCGGGCGCAGTCTGCGACACATGGTGCGCAGCGATCGGAGAGTTACAGTGCATGGTCTTGTTGGTCCTGCTGCCAAGGAAAACTCTGGCTGGTGGGCTTGTAAGCTATCCAGCCCATCACCCGTTTTGCCTGTCATGGGCGCAGGGCTCCCAATGGCTCCAGTGCCCTCATGCTGGCTGCTTCCTGCAACAGCGCTGAGGGCGTGCGACTGCTGCTTGACAACTCGGCATCCCTTGAGCTGCAAGACGCGCTGGGCAGGTGCGCATAGGCACCGGCACTGAACCAGGCTGCCAGCCTCCAGTCTTGCTTCTTTCCATCCTCATTTCACAGCCTTCATATAGGTTTGTGCACCAAAATGCTGATCTTTGCAACTGCGATCTCCTCTTTGCACTTCGACCTCGCCCTTGCAGAACGGCGCTGATGTTTGCTGCTGGGAATAATGCTCGAGGCGCGCTTGTGGCACTGTTGGATCACGGCGCGGTGGTGTCTGTGCGAGATAGGTGGGCCACTATGACTGTACTCGCAGTACCAGCAGAGGCTTATGAGTGGTGGTGCTGCTGACATCGCTCGCATGCGCAGGCATGCCATGAAGTAATCCAGGGCACAGCCTGTATTTCGGCCGTGGCATGTAGCGCATCGCACTGCTGGCAGTCTTACCAGGCTTGCTCCTCCAAAAGCAGGCGAGGGCGTACTGTGCTGGACTATGCGACTGAGGGCAGTGATGTGCGGCAGACCCTGGAGGAGCGCATTGCAGAGATGGAGAGCAAGGCCGCTCGTTTGCAGGTGCGCAGCGCATATTCTGACGGGTTGCTGGTTGCATCCCTTGTATCTTTTTTACTGTGAGTTTTTTGGGTGCAAAACACAGGCTTGCGGCTTGCATGCATGTTTACCTGACTGCTGGTTGTGCACATTGCAGGAGGAGTTGCTGGCTGAGTTGGAGGGCGACATTGGAGAAGCTCCCAAGAAGAGCAGTGCAGAAAGGAGGGGCAAGAAGGGCAAGAAGAAGAAGGCCAAGCAGCAGGCCAAGCCCAAGCCGTCAGATGCAGCACGGTCAGCTGCTCAGCCAGCTCCTCCTTCCGCAAGCGCCCGTGAGCAAACACAGCTGGGAAAGCGTGTTCAGCCCTTGGAGCCCAACCAGCAAGTCATTTCCAGTGCAAAGCAGCAGCAGGAGCAGCAGGCCATGCCGGTGCAGGCTGATGAAGGCTCAGGCGTGTGTGCACCGGCCAATCAGCAAGCAGGCGAGGAGGAAGACTGGCAGGTCGTTGGCAGGCCGCAGCGACAGCAGAGCAGCCACCGGCGGTGCCCATCAGTCAGCTCACTGGGCAGCAGCTGCAGGTGAGACGAGGTTCAACCACAAGATTCCATTGTTGCACTCAGTCTATTGAGGCACCGTCTGCTGGAAATCCTGCTTTTGTTGCTCAGGTGCAGGACAGCAATGCCCAGTTGTGCGTCCATTCCTTGCCTTGCTACCTCCCTGAATGCAGCGGTGAGAGCCACGAAACTGCTGGCAGCAGTCAGCGGTCAGTTCTTCTCCCCCCCACACGCTCTCGTTCGCGTCCGCCCTCGTCGGCTGCTGCTCCTGCCCAATCAGCCGTCAAAAGCGCAGGATCCCAGCCACCTGCGCCAGCTGATATGCCTAATCTTTCAAAGCCAGCGTGGGGTAAGGTGGGACCCTCAGCAGCAGAGCAGCAGGAGTTGGAGCAACCGCAGCTGCAGGCAACGTCAGTGATAATTGATGATGCAGCGTTTCCACCGCTGGCGTCGTCCACACTGGAAATGAGGATGGAGCGGCTGACCAGTAGCGTCGCAGTCAGCGAAGATGGCGAAGCCACCGCCGAGTTGCAACTGCCGGGTAACCTGGATGTCCTTGGGGACGAGAAGTCAGCAGGGCAGGAGCAGGCGCAGAAGCCGCTTGAGGAGCAGCCACTGCCGCATGCAAGGATGCAGGGGCTTCCGCAGCAGCCATTGCCACCGCAGGAGCAGCAGAAGCAGCAGCAGTCAATGGGGCATCCAGGGGCGTCGCCGGGGGACCCTTCATCGGAGGGGGTCCCAGCTGGGCTTCCACGTGCCGAGGTGCAGCAGGATGGTTCGGCCCTGGCAGCCGAGGTGGCGGCATTGCGTGCTGAGGTGGCGCGCCTTCAGCTGCAACATCAGCGCCACTTGGAACAGCACCAGGAGGAGCTGGCCGCTGTGCTGGAAGACACTGCTGCCCATGAGGCTGCAGCGGTTGCCCAAGCGGTGGCTGCAGAACGGCTCAATTGCATATACAGATTTGCTGCGTTCCTACAGGTGCGATGCTTGTGTTGCCCCTTCCTTTCTCTTAGTTATTGTGGGGGGTGTTGTTCAGTGAAGTTCCCACCAAAGCGCTTGCAGCCATCATCGCCAGCTCTATATCTTGCCCCTTTGCAGAACAACAACCTTGCGGCAGACCTGCTGGCCAGCCATGGCCTTTCCCCAGTTGCTAGTAGCCTGCCCACTGTTGGCGTAGCCGCACTTCCTCCCCACTCTGGCAGCCTTGACTTCCTGGGCTTCCCGCCCGTTTCAGACCGCCGCTGTGCCCCAGCTGCCAAGCCAGACACGCTGTCTGCACCTGCGCTGGGCGACCTAGGTGAGCATTTGGACTGAACTCAAAATTGCACCCAATGAGCTGCGGTGAATCAGGCTCCCTCGAGTAGGTACACTTCACCAGACAAGCAGTTGAACTCACATGTTTTATGCCCCTCGGCGCGTACTTGTAGGTGGATGTCTACTCCCACCAGCCGCGTCTGCGCCGGCGCCAACCCCTTTTTGCTTCAACGACATTGAGCAGCGGCTGCGTGGAGAGTTCAGCGGTGACATGTCGCGCTTTGTGGTGCCTGCGGCCTCAGGGGCAGGGGCACAAGCGCTTAACACACTAGGCATCTTTTGAGGTGGCATCTACAGCTGCTCTCCCCAATGGGTAGTCTAGGATTCACATCTGGATTCATCGCAGCATCGCTTTGATATATCAGTCGTATGCTGCTACCATCCCTCAACCGCCCCCTTTGCCTAGCTGCCAACTTGTTCATGCCCCACACCTTCTCACCAGCTACCATAGCCTCAGCACTACATCTTCTCGCAAATGTCTCATGATTCATCTGATCTTAGTGCTAGTGCAAGTCCTGTTTCTTTCTGCTGCCATTGTGATGTCCATCCTGCCATATTTTTTCCAACAAACAAAATCAACCCAAACTCTTCCTTTGAAACTCTCCCAACATGTCTGTTAAATCCCCGCCGTCCCAAAGTCGCGTTCCAACACACTTATACTTACTCGTTCCTGGCGCCCTCCGGGCCAGTTGCCACCATTGCAGTGCATGCCACAACCTGTGGCATTGCCTACCATAACGCGATTTGTTGGCTCGTCCGCTTCCGCTAGTGTTTGCCTACCGTTGCACTGCATTTGCTCAGATGCATGTCAAATGTACCCTCTTTGTTCGCCCTTCTTGCCCTGTTGTAGTTTGGTGGTTTTGTGTTGTAGTTGGGATTTGTACCAGTAGCTGTTTGCGTGTGCATCATGAAACGTAGCATCAATGCCCTGGGGGAAGGGAGGCAGCAAGACACGGGGAGCAACTCGACGGGGAGAAAGGAGCACGACACGTCAAGGGTCCATCCTATAGACGGAGTGTGTGACTCTGGACATGGCGGGCAGTGGCAGTGGTTGTTCTAAGGAGTGGGAAGCTACTATTTTCCAGCCATAAAGGGTTTGGTTTGCGTTAGCTGCAAGACTGTAAGGGCTGTCCTCAGGCACACAATGGCTCGCGAAATCAGCTGCAAAGGCTTCGGCGCTCGTGTACTCGGTTGCAGAGTCAAACAAGACCCAGCCCTCCAGAGTGGCCCCCTCTGCGCCGGCTGCAATTGTGTCGCCAAATGTTGCCACCGCATCTGGCCCGGTGCTTGCCAGCAGCCAGCACTTTTGCCCAACCAGCTCTGGCGGTGGCGGATAACGGCGCACTTCTGTCGATTTAGAACCTGTTGGTGCAATACAACGCTCCGTGACAGGGGGCAGGGTGCACACAAGGTTGAGCACAGAGACGCAGGGGCCCGGTGGCAGAGGAGGAAGAAATGCAGATGCAGCGACAGTGAGCACAGTCCAGGTGTATAATTTTAACCGCGGGCACATTCGGACTGCCGCTTGCCTTCCAATATCAGCTTGCACCAGGCCTTTTTGCACTCTAATCCCCAAACGATTGAAGAATGACTCCCAGCGTCCATTGATGCAAAGATCAAACCTTGGTTCCACTACCCTACCCTCAAATCAAAGATCTGGGTCACTAAAGGCATTTCCCCCTTTTGCCGGATGTGCTGTTGCCAGCCGTGCACCAGCAGTACCCTTTGCTTCTGGCAGGTAGATAGCGCGTTGTTCCCGCGACCCCATTAAGGCGGTGCACAGCGGCAAGCTGTCCGGGCAACCCTAGAGCCACCGGCAAGACAATGGGATGCGCGACGAGCAAAAGCAGACCCTCAGTAGGGATAGAGGAGGGCAGTGCAACAAAGGTCAGTCTCGTTGGTTTTAGCTGGGCTGAAACGCTCTGGGTAGGCCTCAACGCGGCAGATCGCCGTGGACGGACATCTTGCGTTTGTGCACTGCAGGCTCCCGCTCTTGCTGCCGGAGTTGGTGCCACAGGTAACGGCAAGCAGCAAGCCTCCGTTGCCAACACGGTGCTGGGCAAGCCGCTCTCAGTGAGTCCCCCCCGCTCCCTTGTTGCCGCTCTTGACCCGCCCCCTCCTTGCCTTTGCGGTATACATGCTTACAGCCTGCCCCGGGTGGCCTCCAGGACAGGTTCACTACTTAGTCACATCATTTCCACGGCCTGACACTCGTCCCCTAGACGACCTTTTTACTCTTGTGACCGCTTCCACCGTACAGGACGTGACAGCTGACTACTCGCTTGGCAAGGTGCTGGGGCGCGGTCAGTTCGGCACTACGCGCGTGGCGGAGCGCAAGGGGCAGCAGCAGAAGCAATTCGCTTGCAAGTCCATCGCCAAGCGCAAGCTTACGTGAGGCGGGCCGGCCCAGGCGGGGTGGGGCTGGTGGCATGTGTGTGTGTTTGGGGTGGGGTGGGGGTGGTGGTACACACCCGTGCACTGCAAGTCCAATAAGCCGGCAGGCTGATGGCAGGCTGGCATGCAGGCAGCCTGTGGGCGCCTGCAGCTGATGGGTGTGCATGATCTCCGCAGGGTACAGCTGCTGGTTTCAGTCAGCAGGGGTATGGTGAGCCTTGAAGGTAGCAGGGGCCAGCTGAAGGCTACTGCAATGAGCCACAGCCAACCAAGTGGTGCCTGCCTGCCTGCCTGCCTGCCTGCCTGTGTGTGCATGCGCAGGTGCCAGGAGGACGTTGAGGATGTGCGGCGCGAGGTGCAGATCATGCACCACCTCAAGGTGGGTGACAACACGGGCGGAATGGTGGGGCTGCTGCATGTGGCGGTACTGCGCCTTCCGCATGTGCTAGCTGGGTTGGAGACACCGCTGATAAGGCAGATGTCGACCACCCCAGGCAGTATGCAGCCTTTGCGCAGGGCAGCACCTAAGCTTGCTGGGGACTGCTGTATGTCGCAGTTGACCCTCGCTGCTTTCACCCACGCCTGTGACAGTGGGTGCGTGTTCTTGTGCATGCAGGGTCACGAGAACATCACTTTCCTTCAGGGCGCCTACGAGGATCGCCAGGCGGTGCACCTGGTCATGGACCTGTGCTCGGGAGGAGAGCTGTTTGACAGGTGCATGCAGCCGCAGGCGCAGGGTGTGATGGTGCTGTTGCATTGCATGTACGTTGTTGAAGTAGTGGTGCGCGCGACTCCAGTCCATAGTTGCTTGTGCTTTTACGGGCATGGCAGCCCGCCCGGCGTTCAGCCATGCAGCAGGGGCAGGGGCAGCTGGTGGGCGGCTGGCAGTGGGATGGCATGGATTCTCCCGGTTCATGCTCTGGCATCACTGCAGATGTGTTGGCTGCTTGTTGCTGTCCCGCAGGATTGTTGAGAAGGGCAGCTATAGCGAGAAGGACGCTGCTGCCCTGGTGCGCGACATGGTCAAGGTGGTGGCGCACTGCCACTCCATGGGAGTCATGCACAGGTGGGTGGGCGGGTGGGCGCCTGGGTGCGGGACTGGGCCATGGCTGGGTGGGCTGTGCATGGACGGATTGAAGGGAGCTTGTCGTTATTGCGTCGCATTATTTCATTATGCTTCCTTGTCGGCTTTCCTGTCCTGCAGGGATCTGAAGCCCGAGAACTTTCTGTTGGAGAGCAAGGCTCCAAACTCCGCCATCAAGTGCACTGATTTTGGGCTGTCGGTCTTCTTTAAGCCGGGGGACAAGTTCAGGGAGGTGAACGGGGTGGAGAGGGCGGTGTTAGGACTGTAACAGACTGCCAACTGCACCTCCAAGGCCGTTCCTTACGGCAACTCGGCAGCCAGACTGTTTGCAGCTCCATGATGTTGCATGGCATGGCTTGGCAGCATGCTGCTCATGGAATGCACCTTGCCCATGATGATTCCCTGTATTGCCTTTGTTTGTCCCCAGGTGGTTGGGTCCGCCTACTACGTGGCCCCCGAGGTGTTGAAGCAGAGCTACTCGGCCGAGGCCGACATTTGGAGCTGCGGCGTCATACTCTACATACTGCTCAGCGGCGTACCGCCCTTCTGGGGCGAGAACGAGAAGCAGATCTTCAAGGCCATCCTGGAGGTGGGCCGGTTAGGAACCTGTTTGGCGGGGGTGGGTGTGGTGGTTCGGGTGGCTCCTATGCACTCCACTTGCATCGCATTTCAGACCAGTCAGGCCGCTGTTTTGTGGCAGTGCTCCATCAACTGGTCAGGCAGAGGTGCCCCCAACCTGCCGCCTTTCAACACCTGTGCCACACCTGTCCCCCGCGCCCTCTGTCCCCGGCAAGCAGGGCAACCTGGACCTTGCGAACGATCCTTGGCCCAAGATCAGCGCCGAGGCCAAGGACTGCGTGAAGCGCATGCTGGAGCCGCGCCCCTCCAAGCGCGCTACCGCGGACGAGATCCTGCAGCACCCTTGGATGCGCGAGAACGGTGTGGCCACCGACAAACCGCTGGACAATGTCATCCTCAAGCGTATGACGTGAGTGAGCGGGGGAGAGGGACGGGGGGGGGGGGGCTTTGGTCGCAATTGCGTTAGTCAGCCACGTTCATGCTGGTATTTGCTGACACTCACCCCGCCCCCCACACACACACACACCTGCAGCAACTTTGCTAACCACAACAAACTGAAGCGTCGGGCCATGAAAGTGATTGCGGCCACCATGCCCGCGGACGAGATTGCGGGTCTGTCGGCGATTTTCAAGTCAATTGACGCCGACGGCAGCGGCACCATTACCGCCGAGGAGCTTAGCAAGGCACTGCAGGATAAGGGCAGCCTGCTGAAGAAGGTGGGTGGGCACGAGTGGGATTTGGGCATTTGTGGGTGGTGGTGGTGGTGTGTGTGTGTGGTGGTGGGGTGGGGTGGGGTGGGTGGGTGGGGGCAACGCTTGCTTTGCAGTGACAGTGACGGTGGCGAGTCTTGGTTGTCAAAGCATGGGATATCGTCAGGTTGTGCAGTAGAACCCGTGATGGGCAGGCAGGCGCCGCTGATACCGTTGCTAAATGTTTGCAGGGTTTCAATCAGATGTGTGAAAGTGGCATGTTTTGTTAGGCAGAGGGCACAAATGGGGAGGTGGTTGGGCATTTGTGGCTTGCAGCGACTACGCAAACCTCCTTCAGCCTGGCCAATGTGGGTCTGTGCCTGCCATGTGCGTGTTGTGCGTTGCAGGAGGACCTTGAGGGTCTGCTGGTGCTGATTGACCAGGATGCCTCAGGCTGCATTGATTATGAGGTGAGGGCGGCACAAAGTGATTGTTGCAGTTGCGGGACAGCGTTTGGTCTAGCGGTTGACCGCGCTAGCTAGTCCACCTACTCCCCTGGTCCCACTTGCCTCACAATTCTCCTGCCCCGCCCCGCCTTTGCCCTGCCTGCGCCTGCCCACCCAACCACATGCAACAGGAGTTCCTGGCCGCCACCCTGAGCCAGCACCAGATGGAGAAGGCTGAGAACATGCGTGCCGCCTTCCAGCACTTTGACCGGGATGGCAGCGGCACCATCAGCAGGGAGGAGCTGAGGGAGGCGCTCAAGGTGACTCGCCGCCGGTGGGGTGGGGTGGGGGTGGGGGGGGCGCGCGCGCCAGGGCGGGCGCTTGGCCGCCGCGCGCCTAATGAGCGTCCAGTTGCTAATGCCACAATTGCAAGCAGTCAGCAAAACATGGCGTTGGGCGCTGGCTTTTCGGTTTGCCATCTCTCATCCCTGCATGTGCTGTCCATCCTCCCTCTCTGCAGTCTGGGTTCACGGGCAGCCTGGACGAGGAAATTGAGCGCATCATTGACGAGGTGGACAAAAACGGTGAGGCCCCGGTAGCATGCACGGTTGCCGGGCGGTGGCATGCTGGTGGAGAGAGGTTGTTGGGGGTGTTGATACGTGGTCGTCAGAAATACAGCTTGGGGCAGCTGATATACAACAGGGGGGCTGAATGGAAGGAAGGCATCAAGCATCAAGTCAGATTGCAGCCACCATGTAGCGCTCATCCACCTTCCTTCTTCTGGCTGGCGGCCACTGTCTTTCCTCCAGGTGATGGCCTCATTGACTATGACGAGTTTGTGGCATTGATGACGGGGAGGCAAGGTGCGAGGGGTGCCTGCTGCTCCGCCTCACTTAACTTGATCCCACTCCTCAGCTGTAAGCACTCCCATCTGTAAGTTGCCCGCTTGTGCCAGCCTCAACCTTTTCAGACCTTTGATGGTTTGCTTCTTATCGGCCAGCCCCTGTGTGCGCTTGCTGCGATGCAGAGAAGGTAGTTGTGCAGGGCCTGACCAGGCGCATGGAGTCCCGTGGCAACTTGAATGCCTACAAGGCGGCACACAGCCTGAACATGTAGAGGTTGCCGTCAGAGCCCTGGGGCTGTGTTGGAGGATATTGATCAATAGTAGGCAGGCTAATCGAACCACCTTTCCCATCCATGCATCGATTATTGTGGACCTAGTTGTCACACGTTTGCCTTGCATAATGCCTCTGTTTTGTTCCCAGAGCCATTCTGACGCTTGATTTGCTAAACGACTGATCCACTCTCAACCTGAAATGCAACCATCCCTGGGATACGATGGGGAACAATGCAGTGCAAAGCTTTTCATTTGTGTTGCATCATGTAAAAGCACAGCCCAATTTGCTCCTATCACACTTGCTGTGCTCACCTTTGTCTTGCACAGACCATGCTGAGTGCTGCCTACAGCAGACCCTTTTTCCTAGAAGCCACCAATGCAGCTCCCAAAGGCAACGGCTTGATTGCAAAGTTACAAGGAATAATATGAAGCCAAAAACAGCACGGCTGCAAGAACCAATAAGAGTAGAGTGACTGGGGGCAACAGAGCACTCCGTAGAACAGGAGGAGTTGACCAGAATGCATGCCTAGCGCAGCTCCACTCCGAGCTTGCTGGCAATGGTGCTGCGGGAGGGACCGGGTGAGCAGATTGCAAGGATGAGCTTGCCGCACAATGCACACAGGAGACACAACCACGACATGGCATCTACCTTGTAAGCACAAGCCATGCTGGTCCCACCACTCACCCCCAGCACCTGCATACAAGCCGCGGCAGCCCACCTGCGCACTTCCTCCTGCATTGCGTTGACCTCCTCATCTGTCAGCGAGCGCTCCATGCTGCGGTAGGCGATGCGGTAGCAGTGGCTGGTGCGACCCTGCGGCCCAGGTGGCAGGCGGGAGGCAGGCAAGCGCCAGCATTGGCTAGGGACAGACATTGCAGTTGCGGGGCTCCTACATCTGTGCACACGTACTGGGCTTCTCAGCTGAACCACACCCATCCCGGACACTGCTTGAACCAGTGAGCTTGGGCGGTGGCGCATGAATGAGGCACCAATGATGCACACACAAATCCAGTGAACAACCATACATATATAGCCATGGCAATGCCGATTGCCCCACCCCGCCACCACACCCCAAAGCACACCCAGTCAACCCCCACCACCCACCCACCCACTCACCGTCTTTGGGTGCGTGAAGTTGTCTATGCACTTCACCTCCTCGGCCAGGTCCCCCGCAATGCCGCGCACCACCTCACACAGGTTGTTCTCAGTGAAGGCATCGCTGATCCAAAAGGCAACGTCCTTGTAGCAGGGCGGGTACTTGCTGTAAGACTTGAACCTGCTAGTGCCAGCGGCAATCGGGTTGATGATCGGCACAGTGCACAGCAGCAGTTTGACAAACGCCAGCATATGCACTTCTGACGCGCGCCTGCCCACCTCCCTGCACCCCTTGTGCAAGGGGGCCTG
>JAAMXP010000619.1:39109-65338 GCA_019693395.1 Ettlia oleoabundans
CTCACTTGGTGGTGAGGTCTCCGGCCTTAAACTGCTTGAGGAAGCGCTGGTCGGCGGTCCAGAAGAGGCGGATGTCAGGGATGTCAAACAACACCATGGCCAGGCGCTCAAGGCCCAGACTGCACACGCACAAGCATACGCATAAGCACATCAAGTTGAGGTGCGCAGGCAGACAGAAGGAGCAGGGCAGGTGGATCAAGGTGAGCGCAGAGCGCAGACCCAACACACACCCCATGCAACCAGGCGCGTACAGGAGAAGCTGCAGCGCACAGCCAGCACAGGCAAGTGTGCCCCAGGCGCATGCTGACCATGACGGTGCTGCACTGAGCTACGCGGAACATGGCGCTACAAGGATGCAAGGCAGGCCGATGAACGGGGAGCAGGCGCGGCAGCTGCGGCCACAGCAGCCCCGTCATGAGAGGGGAGGATGGCGGGCGCAGCGTGAGACGCATGCATCACGTGCTTACCCAAATGCCCAGGCCTTGTGCCCAGGCGCCAAGTTGCTGTCCAGTATTTGCTGCTGCATCACGCCGCAGCCCAGCACCTCCAGCCACTGCCCCTTGAAGAAGATCTCCAGCTCAAAGGAGGGGTGTGTGAAGGGGAAGTAGGCGTCAATCCACCGCATCTCAACCTCGCCTGCAGCAGGGCCAGGCGGGCAGGGAGCAGGGGGGATGGGAGGCAGTAAGATGGTTGACTGGCAGGCAGGCGGCCATGTTTGATCGGGGAGAGCTTGCAGATGGACCCGGCGCCCCTCAAGACACCCACAACAACCCAAACCATGGGCCCAGCCTTAAACATGGTTGGAGCCATTGCCGAATCTATTGCGTTGGCTTACCCCAGCTGACACTTGTCGCCAATGCCAATACTGCTGGGGCTGTTTCCCACTGCCTGCCTGCCCACACACACACAACACAGCAGACCAGTGGTGCTCACCAAACAGGTGCTGAGCCAGCCCCTCCAACGTGCGCTTCAGCTCCGCCTCCGCATACTGTGTGGCCTCCACGCCCGCACCCTGCCAGTCCTGGGGGCTGAACACGCGCACGCCCTCCATCTGGTGGAACACGGGGTAGTGGGTGGCGTCAATGCTGTCGCGCCTGCAGGGGGCATCACGGAAAGGGTGGGTGGGTGGGTGATGGATGTGGGTGGAAGAAACAGCATTGGAAGAGTAGGTGGGCACAATACATGGGCAGCAAAACAGCCAAGCTATCCCACGAACCCTGAAATTGGGAGCCAGAAAGTATTTGCGATACGCTGCACCAACAGTAGCCTGTTTGGTAGCAACATAGCTGGCAATGGTCCCACCTACCCGCCTACCCACCTGTACACGTCTCCTGTCACCAGAAATGCGCGGTGCCCCTGTCGCAGCAGCTCAGCCTGGTGAGCCGAGGTGTGGCAGCGCAGCACGGTGTCAGGTGAGACGTAGTAGGTGTCGTTGGGGGAGCGGGACACGTGGTCGCCCGGCACAAGCACCTCGTCAAAGTTCTGCAGTGCTCAGGGCGAGGGCAGGGTGGGTGGCAGCTGGAAGCAGGATTGAACCAATGTTTTGAATGGGTTGGGACCAAGGCAAAGTGATTGCATGGGGCACGCATGTGGGAGCTTGGGCTCCTTGTGCCAGACGTACGCAGGCTTCAGCGACATGCCCACCACCAGCAGCAGCACATGCCGCTGTCGTTGTCCTGCTGCCACTACTGCTTCATGTCGCGCGTTCCCTTACTTATTGCCTCTCGCGGCCCCCGTTCCTGCTTCTACTCACCGCTTTGGCGCTGACGACAGGCGGCAGATCGTCAAACTTTGTGAAGGCTGTGCTTTGCTGGCGGTCAAAGTAGTCGTAGATTGCGTTCTTGATAATGCCAATGGGGTGGGTGGGCTGCTGGTGCAGGTTGGTGCCAATCTTCTGGTAGATTGCGTCCGTCACATTGTTGAAGGGGTGATCAGTGATCACCTCTGCAGATCACTGGGCAATGTGCGAGGAGCAAATAGAAAGGGCCCAAAGCGCTGCTGGCGGCAGAGCTGGTGGCAGCAGCAGCAGCAACGGTAAGCTTTGAGGGGCAGTGGCAATGGTGGGGGCGCTGCAACAAAAGGTCCCACGTCAAGCAACCCATACCCCAGTTGTTGCTCCTGCTGCTTTGCGCCGTGGTCACAAAGCAGCATGAACGCCTGCTCAGGACGGTTGCTGCATACAGCTGCCCCCGCACCTTCTCTCGTAAGCGTGGGCGTTGCAGCTGCTGCGGACTGCGCCACAATGCTGCAGAGGCACCTCCGTGGGGGCCGCACAACGCCTGCACATCAACGATACCACAACGGCCTCTGAAGCAACTGGCGCCAGGCAGCACTGGCGGCACCACTACTCAAGCCATTTGCCTTACCTGCCGCTGTCGCTGCTGCTGCAGGTTGACGTTGTGCAGCTCGAAGAGGACAGGCACTGGCCCACAGGCTGCGTTGCTGGACTGCAGAAAGGGAGGGGTGAGGGTCGAGCTTGTCAACAGCTGAGCGAAAATGCGCCGCCCAGGAACGCTGCAAGCCATCCGCGTATCATCCTCACCTAATTGGCGCACCGCCTGGCTGCACCGGGCGGCTGGCTGCAGTGTTGACAGCGACATGGCCCTTACTCTCCCAACAAGCGTCGACATTGAGGATGATTGGTCCTTTCAGAACGTTTACTTTGCGCCGATGGGAAATGATTGGGCAATCAGTATGCCATGGCAGACCTTGCCACCTGGCATCTCTTGGACTCTCATAGTGCCATGATGGTGCCCGAATGCGTCCCCAAAGCATTTCAGCCAACCCACCAACACTGATTGCCTGCTTCCAAGCCATCAGGGCTGCGTTGACGATCTGCTGACCGTCGACATGACAGTCGCGGTGCCAGCAGTGGCAGCGGACACAGGCCAGCCACTTTCAGGCCATGACCCGACAGTCTGCAGTCCCGAGGAGCTGGCGCTCATCCAGGAAAAAATGGGTTTACGGCTGGAGGACACGGACCCGATGGTTCTGCAGCTCATCGTGGACAGGTCCCGGCAGGCCGGCAACGATGCCTTTAAGAGCAAGAATCATAAAGGTGCAGCTAGAAGTGGCCACTATCACTCTAAGAAGACGAAGAGGCAGTCTTGCAGTGTTCTTGGGCGGCAGCCCGCCGCTGTCTAAGCCCTCCTCAACCCTTTGGTGCGCCTGTATGCTGCAGAGGCGGCCAAAATGTACAGCCAGGCTATCGCGGGCGCCCCCAGCGACCACACGCTGTTTGGCAACCGCTCCGCTGCCTACCTGGCGCTAGGACTGTACGAGGAGGCTGCCTGGGACGCACGCAAGGCTGCCAAGCTGGCTCCTGACTGGCCAAAGGCTTACTACCGTCTGGGATGCGCCCTGCTGGGGCTCAGCCAGTGGAGCGAAGCTGCACGGGTGCTGCAGCAGGGCCTGACCATGGACCCTGGCAATGCTGACATGGCTGCCAAGGCGGCGGAGGCGGAGCGGCGAACTGCATCCGAGGTGGCGGCGCGCCGCTCGCAGGCAGACACCGAGCGGCGCGGCATCGTGGCGCAGCTGCGGGCGGCACGGCGAGCTGATGTGCAGCAGGGAATGTTGAATCAGTTCAAACAAAGCATGGCAGGACCTGAGTGGGAGGTGGAGGACCTCGAGTGGTGAGGGGGAGGGGAGGGGGAGCAAGGGGTGGGGGGCGGGTGGGGGAGCTTAGGAGAGGCACATCATCCAGCGCGGCGCCAAATCACATGCCTGGTAAGCCGTGTGCAGTGGTACGGTGAGGAGTGAGAATGGACTGTGAGGAAGCGATGGAACAAAAGTAAGTGGAGGCAGCAGGTGGGCATGTTGCTCTCACCCTACAGTGCCGTGTGGATGCAACTTCTGTAGGCGTCCCACCTTCCTGCCTGCCATGAGGCTGAAGCCAGTGGCGCCTGAGGTTGTGGCGGCCGACCCCCGACGACGCCTGCTGGCGGGATACATGACGGCACTGGCTGACCTGGCACACCCCAAAGCGGCGCTGCGCATACTGGAGGATGTTCCGCGCCTAAAGGTTTGTGGGTGTTTGTGGGTGGCAGGTGGTGGTGGTGTGGGTATGGGGTGGTGGACCAGGAGAGCAGGACTTGTTGGAAAGAGACACCATCTCAGCTGGGCCTCGCTTTCATGTTGATAACCAGTTGTTGGCACATGAGCTCGCCACTGCAGGCCTTCCAACAAGGTATCGAAGCAGCCTTGGCTAAGCAGCAGCCAGGCACTGAAGTGTTGGTGCTGGAAGCTGGCGGTGGCCTGCTGAGCCTGCTGGCGGCGCAGGCTGGAGCGGGCAGCGTGACTGCCATTCAGCGCAGCCGCATGCTGTACCGCATGGCTCGCCAATGCCTGGAGGCCAACACCCAGAAGCATGCAGAGCTGGCGGAACATGTGTGCCTGCTGGACAGGCGGCTGCAGGCGGTTGGAGTGCGGGGTGAGCCGCTGCCGCCAGACGCGCTGCTGGCCCTTGAGCAGCGGCGTCAGTTTCAACAAGCTGTAGCCAGGCGAATGGCACCCAATGCCCCTTCTCAGGGCAGCACCAGCGGCATCAGCGGTGACAGTAACGGCAGCAGCAGCATCAGTGGTGTGAGTGAGGAGGAGGTTGATGAGGTGGCGTCTCTGCTGCCACGGCGTGCCTCCCTGCTGGTCACCGACCTGTTTGACCACAGCGTGCTTGGCATGGGCCTGCTGCCAGCGCTGGACTATGCGGCGGAGCGGCTGCTGGCGCCGGGGGCCGTGGTGGTGCCGGCCCGGATGCAGGTGCGTGTGGGCGGTTGGGCAGATTTATGCTATTCAAAGCGGTCGTTAGCCCTGCAACTATGCAAAGTGGCAGCAGGCCAGCCAAGCTCGCATTGAGTCGTAGTGCGGATTGCAACCCGCACCCCTACCACCGGGCACAACCCAACCAAACCGGAACCCCACCCACCCCGCGCCCCTCTCACCCACCCAGCCACCCCCACCCCCTCTGCCCCCCCCTTATTGACCCCACAGGTGTACGCTGTGCTGCTGGAGCTGCATGTTGGCAATGTGTCAGGATTTGACCTCACGGCCCTCAACACCTACTGGTGGCACCCCAGCATCGAGCGTCTGGACCTCTCACGCCTGCCCTCCCGCCGCCTGTCCGCGCCCTTCCCAGTGCACAATCTGGACCTACAGGCCCGCCTGGATGCCCGCCTGCGCCAGGGGCAGGGCAGCAGCCCTGGAAATGGCAGCTCTCAAGCCACGGCCGGCAATAGCAGTGCCAACAGTCAGGAAAGCGGTGAGGCTCCGCAGGCAGGTGGCGCTTCCAGCCGCGCCAGGGATGCTGTTTGGGAGTTTGATGATGAGCTGGAGGTGCCTGTGACTGCTGATGGCCAGTGGAATGCCATTGCCTTTTGGTTCCACCTGCACACTGGCGCGGATGGCGACGGCGCTCTTATCAGCAGCTGGGCGGGCGCATGCGGCAGCAGCGCAGGGCATGTCAGCGCCAGTGGCCCCGCATCAGCACCTGTGGAGCAGTCGGCGGCAGGGGAGCATCAAGCTGGGGGATGTGCAGGGCTGGAGGCACCACAGGTGGCAACATCCCTGGACCCTGCCGTGCAATACGTGGACACCCAGGCTGTCAGTAGAGGAGCCACCGTCAAAATAAGAGTGCGTCAGGACAGCGGGCAATACGTGTTCACAACACAGCCACCTCAGTGCCGCCCACGTCATGCCCTGGGTGAGGCTTGCCGCTACACCTTCCCCGGTATTCTCTTCAGCACTGCTGTATATCAAAGCGATGCCATGCTGCTGCTATATTCAAGTCGGCGGAAGGTCTGTGGAGTGGCTTGATGGCCGGCCGGGCCCCCCACCCACCCCCAAAAATATAAATCCATGTCTTTCGTCATGCGCTCTCCACTCATTCGTGTGCCTGCACGCCTGGCCCCTTTCCCCCGCCTTGGGCCTGTGTCGCCGCTGTGCAGTGCCTCGTTGGCACTTTGACATGGTGCTGGACACGCAGCGCAACGATGCCTACAACGACGCCATACGGCGTGCGGTACGACGCAAACGCGCCGCCGGCTGTGCCAACATGCTGGCCCTGGACATGGGTGCGGGGTCGGGCCTGCTGTCAATGATGGCCGCCAGGTGTGCGGGGTTTAAAGGGAGATAATGAGGTGCATCATGGGACAAAAGTATCCTGGCATGGTCAGCTGCAAACAAAGCTGAGCCTTAAGGAGAATGACGGCAAATTTCTGCGACCACGACTTGGCCCACCACCTCTGTTTTACATGAAATGCAACAGCCAATGCCTGCCTGCCTGCCTGCCTGCCTGCCTGCCTGCCTGCCTGCCTGCCTCATACTCAGCCTGCCCTGCAGTAGCACACCACAAGCAAGCATCAATCTGCCCTACTCCCCGCCCCATACTGCTGCTCTGAGGGGATGCTGCAGGGCGGGTGCTGACGAGGTGTATGGCGCTGAGATGAGCGTGCACATGTGCGACGTGGGCGAGGAGGCCACCATCATGAACGGATTCCTGGGGCGCATCAACATGCTGGACAGGCAAGCAGGGGCTGCTGGCTGCAGGCTGCAAGATGGTGGGATAGGGGCATGTGCAGAGGGGTTGTTACAGGTTGAGAGGTAAAAGGTGCCCTGCGAGGAGGCAGTCTTGGCATGCAGAGTCACACACAGGCTACCTGCGTTTTCCACAACCCTGCAGGGATGTGCGTCGCCTTGATGTGTTCCGCAAACCTGATGGTACGCCTCCAGACATGCCACGCCGGGCCGACTTGCTGGTGTATGAGGTGGGTAGAGCACAGTGGGTGGGTGTGCTGGTTCGGTAGGCATTGTTGGGCAGTTGCCAAGTTGGGGATAGCAGGCCACCGCAGCATAGACTATTCGCATGGTAGCAGAAAAATTTACGTGTTGCTTTGTCTTGCCGGACTTCCTCCACCGCTTTGTCTATGTGCCTTCCTGCAGGTGTTTGACTCTGGCTGCATTGGCGAGGGTGTGCTGCACCTGCTGGCAGCTGCCCAGGCCAAGCTGGTTGCATCAGATGCGGAGATGGTGCCGGTGTCCGCCCGCGTCTACTGCCAGCCCATACAGATGCGTGTGCACAGCGTGCTGGGCTTCGACTGCAGCCAGGCCAACCGATGGCGCTGGCGGCCCGACTATGAGGGACTGGAGTTGGGCAAGAGCAGGTGCAGGGGCGCACGCACGGCTGGGGGGCTGCAAGGCATTTGCTCGGGCCGTGCAATGCAGTGCATGCCAGCAAGCATGTCGGCAGCACATAAAGCTCATAGGAGCTTGTGGGACAAGCAGCATACACTGTCAAGGTCCTGCCTCTCACCTTGCTTCTGAATTTCCGAGGTATTCTCCACTCCTGCTCCCCTGTGCCCCACAGGCATCAGTGGGTGCCGCTGGCTGAGCCTGTTGAGGCCTTCTACTTTGACTTCCGCTGTGCCGCCGCCCACATGCGTCCCGAGGAAGCGCTTCTTGACCTGCGTTTCAACGCTGCTGGTGTGTTCAATGCGGTGGCGATGTGGTTTGAGCTGGACCTGGACGAGGACACAACACTCAGGTGACAACCGGGGTTCGAGCCACTGGGGCTGGGGAACGGCTGGTGCACCGGCTGGGGCTAGTGCTCGTGCTCCCTATGAAGTGAGCAGCCCTTTAATGCTCCCTTGCTGCTACTTTCATACAAGCAACCTCCCTCTCGGAGGTGGGCATGTTGTGGAAGGACAGGGCAGAAAGCGAGGGCATGTGACACAGCTTGTTTTCTTTACGTTCTGCCTGCAGCACCAGCCCCTACAGCGACAAGGGGCTCACATGGCAGCAGGCGGTGCAATGGGTTGAGGAGCTGGAGGTGCAGGCTGGGCAGCAGATGCATTTGGTGGCGCGGCATGACACCTACAGCATCAGCTACAGCCTCCCAGAAGAACAGTTGCAGGGTGGGGAGGCAAGTCAGACTGCCGCACAGGATGCACAGGGACCTCGTCCGCTGGTGCAGGTTGCACCTGGCGAGGAGGTACGCCTGGATAAGCCAGCAGCGTTGCAGATGGTGCCTGAGCCCGGCCCACACAGCAGGCAGGTGGGGCAGCCACGGCGCACAGACGTGCCGCTTGTGGACCCGGTATGGAAGGACGCGTTTCAGCGGCTCCAAGGGCTGAACTCGGAGCTGGCCAAGACTTGTGTGCAGAATCCGCTCGAGTACCGGGCGGTGGCGGAGGCGGCTGTGCAGTTTGCTGTTCGGCCCTACGACCTGGGGGTGGATGCCCAACAGGCGGTGGAGTTTTGTGTCAGGATGATGGGCTGATGGGGGCTGTCTTCTAATGTCAAACGCTTCTTTGACTGTATTCGACGCAAGCTGTTCAGTAGGGATGCTGACCACGGATTGCAGAGGTCACAGACCCTGGTGTAAGACGGCTACACCATCTCGCGACACATCAGTCCAACCTGGGCACTAGCTGTACCGCCACCAGTCCTGTACAACCCATGTTCGGCCAATGCATGTTCGGCCTGACATATAGCTTTGCGGAATGCAGCGCGATTGTGAGCCGAACGCCAGGAAGTAAGCAAGATGCCCGCCCGCTTCGCCGTGCCGCCTTTTGCCCACATGGGCTTGGCAGCGGCCACCCCCACAAAAACTTTGCCCAGCATCACCAGGAGGCAGCTATTTTCCTTGGCAACGGCGACAATAGCAGCGACCTTAGCGGAACCAGCTGCCGCAGCAGCGGCGGCAGACGGGTCAGATCGGCGCGAGGTGCTGGATCAATTAGAGCAGGCATATGACGGCTATGCCGCGACTTACGATAACCTGGACGACAGCATTGCCGCACAGCAGCTTGGTTTTCCTGCCCTACGCCAGCAGTTGCTGCGCAGGGCACGTGGATCAGTGTTGGAATGTGGCGTTGGCACGGGCCTCAATCTGCCGTTCTACGACACAGCTCAGCTGACATCACTGACTGCCATCGATTTGAGCAAAGGCATGCTGGCACAGGCCCATCAGCGTGCGCAGAACCTGGGGCTGGGTGGCAGGGTGCCACTGCAGCTGGTGCAAGCGGACGTAGAGCGGCTGCAGGAGGCGCTGGGAGGGCGCACCTTTGACACAGGTGAAAGGGAGGAGGCTACCTCTTCTACACTCACTCGTCAGACTGGGGAAAGGCTTTACTGGACAAAATCGTGGTGGAGTGATTGCCAAAACCCCCTTCTCCTGCAGTGGTAGACACTTTCTCGCTCTGCGTGTACCCAAACCCCGGGGCGGCGGTCCACAGCATGGCTAAATGCCTGCATCCAGGCGGCACCCTGCTGCTGGTAGAGCACAGCCGCAGTGACTTTGGCCTGCTGGGGTGGTATCAGGTGAGCAAGTCGTTGGCAGCTTCACCGCGGCAACTCCTCTGCAATCTCGACGCATGCTGCTGCAACTTGTGTCACCACACTCAACATCATCTTCCATGCACCCAAGCTTGACTATTGTGGAACCTTGCACCTGTCCTTATTTCGTGCAGGATGTTACAGCACCTGTTGTTGCGGCCACAGGCAAAGGCTGTCGGTGGAATGACGATGTGCTTCAGCACGTCGAGGCGGCGGGCCTTAGGATACAGCAGTCAGAGAGGCACGTGGGCGGCCTCATAGTGACTGTGGTTGCCACCAAGCCCAATGTTTAAATGCACCCAATGCACAAAATTTGTGTCGCAGATCAAAACGGGCAGGAATGGGTGGTGAGTTGACTGCAGCACCTGCGCTGCAAACTGGTCAAAAGAGGTCAAGCCGGCAAGCCAGTGAGCCAGAATGTCAGCCGCAAAATAACGGGCGGAGTGATGAGTAGTCTGTCCAGCTGCGCTGAGAAGCGCAAGCCAATGTGGCCTGGGGTCACACAGATACGGCATGCAAGGGTGCGCCAATGCAGCGCCCCAGAGGAAAGTGACGGGTTGTGGCGGAGTCTTATTTTTTGTGATACAAAACTGGCGCGAGCGGGGGACGCTGGGTCAGCAGCCAACATGCACATGCCTGACATTCCCCAATAATCCACAGGGGCGCAGGTGTGCAAAGTGTCATTGAAACCCTGCTGAGGGAGACACATGTGTTTTGCTAGCGGCAGCCCAGGCAGTCAGATGAACCATAGCAGCGTTGGCATCTCCCTGCAGGACAGCGGCAAACCCAGCTGAGCGACAATACATGATTGGAAGTTACAAACATGAAGGTGCCTGAAACACCCAAAGCCGATAGGCTGCCATAGGCACCACAATAGGACGTGAGCAGTGATGGCTGCCCTGCAAGCATCATGCCCGTGCCCCGCACCTGCGCCAGTTGCAGAGCCATCGCTGCGATGGTGATGGTGTCACAGTCGCAGCAGTCGGGGGGCATTGCTCCTGACGGCTGGCTTCCACCAGCAGCAGGTAGAGTCAGCGTGGTAATATGGGATCCGGTGGCCATCAGGGCCTGCTGCAGCGGTAACTCACGCTTGCTGGCGCTGGTGGAGGACTGGGGATCAGCAGCTGGCAGGCTGCTCAGTGTGGTACCCACTGATGTCGCGGGGGATGACCCCTGCATCATCACAGGCAGGGGGGCAGTCAGCATGATGCTGTGGCACACAGCACCGCATGACAAGAATGTGCATTTTGCCCCCATGTTCTGAGCTGTACATGCAGTGCAACGAGGGGTGCTACAGGCATGAAATGCAACCAGCTGGAAGCACCGGACCCGAGGTTTGCAGCAGTTGGGGCAGGTATCCTCACCTGGGCGGAAGCGGCCTGCTCAGCACTGCAGGTGTGTAGCTGGAATTCTGTAGACGAGCAGGAGACAAAGCCCATGATGCCCAGGGTTGGAGTGGTAGAGGTTGGGCGATGCAACAGCTTGAAGCTGGGCCCCAAGAGCTTCGAGCTGCAGTCTTAAGGAGAGGTAGGAAGGAGGTGACTGCGGTCCCACAGGACTTGCATATTGTGCTGCGATCATGACGAGCAGACACCAGCAACAGACATGTCTGTTTACTTCGCACATCGACGTATGATTCGTTCACCTGTGCTCTTCCTCTTCTGTAGGCTCGTCCAGCAGCAGCTCACAGCCAAAGCCGACCCAGCTGTCGCTGCTGCCGCTGGCCGTGAGCTCCAAGTCAGAGAAGCTGCACCCAGAAGTTGACAAAGCCAGCAAGCCCTCAAGTGCATTCCTTGGGGAAATGCACAGACTTCAAGGGCCTCAAAGCATCACTGTACGGTGATTCATTGCTGCCCAAGCCCGACCCGTTTGCCACCCTCACACGGACGCAAGCACCCTCTCTCCCCCCCCCCCCTTTTGTTGCAAAGGGCGGCGACCACGCACGACGATGTGCTCTGCCATGTTTGGCTGCCTCCAGACCAGTCTAGGTCTGGCAGTGAGTCCTACGGCAAGGAGCCCCGGGTGCCCGTTAGTCAAGTGATCAAGGTGGGAGCGGGATGCCGCTTTCGTGCATTTGCCCTTGCCGGCAGATGAACAACCTCAATTGAACTTTAAAAGGGAAACGCGCGCCTGTACGCACTCACCAGGGTGCAGCAATCCATCAGTGTCGTTAGCTTTGGCTTTCCCTAGCCCCCCGGCAATCCCCGGCAATCCCCAAACCCCAAGGAGACGAGAAGTTGCAGGTATGGACCCCACTTGATTAGCGACCCGCCGACTTTCAATCCGATTCAAAAAATGCTCTTGCGCCAAGTCAGCATGCCAACATGTGAAGCGCCAGGGCACAAGGACGGAGGCGTATGCAACGGAATACAGGATGGATACATGTGTGTGCAGTAAAATGACCTCAGTATAGACGTTATTGGAGACGCATAGTTAGCAACAATGGTGTCTTTGCCTCTAACAGCCTTTGGGTATGCGTCCATGCTCACGCCTCAGCATGATTGCTGTCCTTCAGCACGGTGGGCGTTGCCTACCCAAGCCACAACAGCCTGCACCTCTCCCTGACCGCATCGCTGTCAATCAGTTCGTTGTGGGTGCACGCTGGCTAGCCAAGGAAGAAGCTGGCTGTGCACAAGCTCTGGTGCATCATCATGGGGGCAATGACCCACATTGCGCAAGAAGTGGAACTGAGTGTTGGGCCGCTGCGATGACAAGGCTTGGAAGAAGAGCCCAACTGGGCCATCCGCAGGTGTCATTGGGTCCTGGTCTCCCCACAGAACAAGGAGGGGCTGAGAAATGCTGCCACTTGACAACAGCTTGTCAGGCCGTGGGCCAGGTGGCCCTGCAAAAAGGCACGGGCAGGGTACCTTGCCAATCTTGTTCGTTGTAATCAACTATACCAGCGTGATGAGCAACAGACTAACATACAGCATTCAATGCCACGCAAGTTTATCATAGTGGCCGGACAGCCCAACCCCACCTGTCAAGATGGATACAAAGGCGTCCAGGGCACCCTCGTCACAGCTAGGCTGGTAGATCAACTGCACCAGCTCGTCGTCAACTGCTGCCTTGTTGCAATATACATTCTGCAATCGACAAGTGGAACACAAATGGGCTCCATAAGGCAGCGCAGCCTACCAGGCGGTCGTCATCAAGGATGGTGCACAGTGGTACAGCCTTGACACCCCTGCATGCAGAGTCACCTGCAGCACAGACCGGATGTTCTGTGGGGTTCTGAACCTGCAAGGCGTTGCAAGACAAAAGGAAGGAGCAGCACTGGTTTAAACGCATCTACAGGATGCTGCTATGGGGGATATCCGCTACTCTCCCACCTCCCCGACATGCAGTGGCAAGCTGACTATTTTCCGGTAAGTCACACCTGTCAAACAGCTGCTGTGCAATACCGCGTCGCTGCAGCAGGTAATCGATCACCCAGAAAATTGGCAGTGCCAGCCTGATTCTCCAATCATCCCTGGAAGAAAGCGGCAAGAAAAGAGGGTGGGTTACATAACGCTGCTGGCAGCAGAAGCTGAACAGACTGTAGCACATGACATCCGCAACCGACAGCTTCTGCCGGCGGCAGAACGGCGGCAGCAGCCCGCCGCTCACGTGATCGCTTTGTTGTTCATCCCGCCGGCACAATTCAGCAGAACCAGCCCAGCTACGCTTTGGGGCGCCGCATCGGCCACCATTAAGCATGCCAAGCTGCCGATGCTGTTGCCCACCAAGACGGCAGGGCGCTGCACAAACTCAGCCATGAAGTCCTGCAACTGGCTACTCCACAACTCCATCTGCGGTACATGACAGGGAACACATGTGCTGCTGGGATGCGCTAGAGGCAAGGCTGGCAACAAAACACCGCTTAGGCAGCCAGACTTAACGTTGGCTATTGGACCAACACCACGCAACTACATGAGCATACTGCCTTGGCATCAAGTTGCTTCTCGTGGCAGTAGCACCCTTTGGCAAAGGCAAAGGCAGCCCTCTGCCAGCAAGCAACTCACGCTGTAGGCAACCAGAGGCTTCTCGCTGCCGCCCTGGCCCAAGAGGTCTGGAGCGAAAACCTGCGTAGCTTGACAAGGCGGGTAACGCTGCTGAAATTGCCCAAGGCCTGCCGTACCTGCATCTGCATTGTTGGCGTCGCCCACCTTGTATCCTGCCAACGCAATTTCGTGGATGTTACTGCGCCAGTGTGCAGAGCTTGCTCCAAAGCCGTGGACCAGGACAACTGGGGGTCCACACCCAGCTGTGATGTACTTGATGCGGTGACCCTGCCACACCCAGGTGTGCTCTGTCCATGCCGGATTCGCTGGTGCCGATGTCGAGCTGACAGTGTTGGAAGCACGCATGGCAACAGAAGGGAGGGTGGGGTTGCCGCCGGCGGTGCCGCTGCAGTCCAAGCCATTCAACAGCCGCTGTTCAACCATCACCAGGCCGCTGCGCCCCAAAGCCTTCCATTTGTGGCGTTGCACTGCCCACCCTGTTGCCTGAGCAGGGCAGCGGGCTATCCATTGGCCAACAGTAGACATGTGGGCAACCCCTTCGAGCCTTGCAGGGAGCACAGCGGGCAGCTGTGGGTTTCTGGGACCACAGAATCACACCACAGTAAGCAACACACGGTGTTAACGCGGGACATCAGCGGAATTCCACGAGGTTGACATCAAGGTGGACAGTGCCAGCTCCGAGCTCCGAGCACTGTCCGCATGCGGCCGCAGCTCCCCAGCTGGGCTGCCTAGCAGAGCCTCACCATTGAAGTTTTCTCCAAACGATCAAAGCTTTTCAGTAGGGTGTCAGCAGGGTAGGCGCAGAAGCCAAGCATCACGCACGATGCAGGCGGCTGGAGCGCCTGGAGGGGTTTGGCCGGCTGCCACCCCGCCGATTTTTATTCCGCAGAGTGGAATGCCGCTTGCGGGCGTTCTGCCCCTCACAACGACAATGTCAGGAGCGGCAGGTCAGTCGCAGGCGGGAGACGGACTTGGAGGGCCAGGCACAGGCGCAGGCAGGCGCAGGGAGGTGAGCGAGCAGTGTCTGAACCGATGCCGCGCGGGAAACACGCAGTCCTCAAGCTTGCACGTCGCCCCGCCGTCGACACCGTCGCAGCTTGCTGCCATTTAAGCATATACTTCTCGTTTGAGCAAAAAACAACTGCCTTGTTGCTATGCTAACCTGTTTTGCAGCTGACCTTCATCCCTGGCAAGGTGAGAGGCCGGTGGCTATGCAAAACAGCTGCCGCCCCATGGGTTCATCACACCATATGAGCGCTGCACAGAGCCAGGCAGGCCTGCTTCTGATCCAGCTGCTCCATTCCCTGTGCCACGTTCCCCCAGGCTTACCTTTCCTGACCTGCACTCGTAGCCTGCCCCCCTCCGTGGCTGCCTGCAGGTCTTCCTAGGCGGCATTTCCAACGACACCAACGAGGAGAGTTTGCAGGCCTACTGCGGGCAATGGGGCGAGATCACGGATGTGCACGTCATGAAGGGAAAGGGCTACGCATTTGTCACCTTCGCAGCGGTACCAACAGCACAAGCCTTCCTCGAGGTATGCAGGAGGCAGTATGGGGGCCCCTTTCAACAGCATGGCACGCGCATGAGCAGGCTGGACAACGCGTGAAGTGGCACCAAGCTGGACGCGTGCAAACGAGGATTGAGCTGCAGAATTTGGCAACTCACATCCCACTGATTTGCCTGCTACAACATACACACACACAAATGCACGCGCTCGCCCGTCATATTCTGCATTCCTGCAGCACCGTGAGCACTACATAGACGGGCGTAAGGTGGACGCCAAGGCAGCAGTGCCCAAGGACCAGGGCGGCGGCGGCAAACTTACGCGCAAGCTGTTCGTGGGCGGCATTGGCGACGTGTCCGACGCCGAGTTTCAGGCGCACTTTGCAAACTTGGGGCTCGTAGAGGTGCGGTGGAAGAAACTGCGGTGGCACCTTGGCTTGAGTTGTACAGCCTGCTTGCTGACCACCACCCAGCAACCCATGCTTGGTTGCATCGCTGTGCATTGGGGCTCGCTAGCTGGGCCTTGCTGCCTCCACCGCCGCTGCCCTGCCTGTTCTCCTTATTGCTCCCCTGCTATGCTGCCTGGCTGCCAGGTGGGCTAAGCAACGCGCGCGCGTACGCGCGTGCCCCCCCCCCCACCCCACCACACACACAAACACACACCACCACCACACACACACACACACCCTGCCCCCCAACAGGAGTGTATCGTGCTACGTAAGCCCGATGGCAGCTCGCGCGGGTTTGGGTTTGTGACATTTGCCGACGAGGTGTGCGTGGAGAAGTGCCTGGTGATGGAGCACCACCTGGCAGGCAGACGCGTGGACGTGAAGCGCGCGGTCGGCAAGGATCAGCAGGACACTGGTGGCGGCGGCATGGGAGCCAGAGGTGCGGCGTGGGCGGGCATGCGGGATATCAGGCGCAGCTTGGTGGTGGGCATGGCAAAGGATGGCTGCCAGCATCTGCAACGCCACGTGCCGTGCAGCTTGCTCACTGTTGTTTGTGCTGGGTGTGCGTGCCCTAACCGATAGAATGACAACGAATTGCCGTGCTGCAGGTGGTGGCATGGTCGGCATGCAGCAGATGGGGGGTGGGCGTACGCAGGGCATGGGCAGCCAGGACAGGACGCAAGACTGGACCTGTGCAGAGTGCGGCAACACAAACTACGGCTGGCGGCACACATGCAACAGGTTTGCTAGCTACTCTACATGAAGGCTGGGCCAAATGCTGCCTGGGTTCCTTTGTGGTGAGCAGTTTGGTTGTCTCCACGGCTGACGGCAGGAAGGCTGCCGAGTTTGCTCACAGCATTGGCACTGTTCCAGGACGTGACTGTTGGTACTGAACCGCCAACGCTGCTACTACTCCAGGTGCAAGACGCGGCGCAGCAATGTCCCTGGTGGTAGCACCGGGGGGGGCGCTGGCGGCAATGCTGGCGGCTACGGCGCTGGTGGCGGCGGCAGCGCTACAGGCATGGGGATGGGCATGGCGGGTGGCAGCATGATGAACCCGGCCATGCTGGGCATGATGCCGGCTGGGCTGATGGCGGGCATGCTGCAGAACGCCGGGATGCCAGGTGAGCCAGCTGATGAGGCCGAACAGAGTGGGCTCTGCTGTTCATGGGCTGGCTGGCCTGTTGACGTGTTCCTGACATGTTACAGCATCACGAGGGGGGTGCTTTTGGGAGCCTTTGTGTCTGGGACTCACTGCCTACCTTGTTATGTGTGATGGTGCAGGCATGGCAGGCATGAACCCGATGCAGAACCTGAACCTGGCAGCCATGGGTAGCATGGGCATGCCAGCAGGTGAGGCTGCCATGTACTTCTGTCTGCATGATGTTTGCCGATACTGTGTAGCGGCAGATAGGCAGTCACAGGCCTGAAGCTCAGGACCAAAGCTGAAATAAGGTTGGGAGTGCTGACCATGACTACCTGCCTTTGCAGGAATGGGCGGCATGCCTATGGGCACGATGGCCGGCATGCCAGCAATGATGGGGCTGGGAGGTAAGCGCAGCTGGCCGGCTGCTGATGACGCTGCCCTGGCGCTGCTCTTGTCATGCCCAATGCAGGCTCCTTTATCCTGTACCACAGCCTCCATACATGTATCTTGCTCAGGGCTTGCCGTTCTCTCATCATACTGCACCCTTCTGTCCCCTCCCTCTCATGTCACTGCAGGCATGGATGCTTCCGGCATGAATGGGGCAGGTGCAGGTAGCATGGCAGGAGGCATGGGCGGGATGGGGGCTCTGATGGGCACCTACGGCCTCAACCCCATGGTCATGGCAGGCATGCAGGGTGGAGCAGGCAACTACACTGGCATGGGAGGCAATGCCGGGGGCTATGGCATGGCTGGCATGGCACCAGCAGGCCCCCCCCCGGGTGGTGCTTCGGAGGGTGGTGAGGATGCCGCTGGCGCGTATGGACGCATAACTGGCGGGCGCGGCACCACAGGCGGCCAGCAGCGGTACCGGCCCTACTGACTGACTGACTGGCAGTAGGTCATCTGCTTTGCGCCAGTTCCGTGCCCTTCCTTCCTTAGGTCTCTAGTACGGCGGCCCTAGCTTGGCCCCATCTGTGTGTTGCAGCAAGAGGGTGAGTGTTTGTGGCCACACAAAAACTATGCCATCGAGCATGATACAGTCTTTGGTTATCTGGTCAGCTTCATTCGTCTATAGTTGACCAGCTCAAGAGTCTGTTTCAATGAAAAACATTATGCCGTTGCATTGACCCAGTTGTGGCTTTAAATTTAACTAGCAATGAGGCAGTCGATTCCAATTGACTCAGCATTTGGCCTTTGATGGGCCCATACTAGGTTGCGCTAGAATCTGGAGATTGTTGAATGAGCATAAAAACGTCTACGGTTTCAGCATAGCTTACTTGAATTAGGAGGCTCGTCCGTGGCCTATGCTCTGTTCGTTTGCCCGCCTTACAGCGGTTTGCATGTGCTACAGTCAGTATGGTTAGGGTGGCTAGACCATGGGCTGCTTGCTGTGTACTTGTAGAAGTTGCCCCCACCTAACTATTGCGCTCTCCCTTGTGACCAAGTCTTTGGCCAGTAGTATTGGAGCTTCAAGCAGTGTTCCCTCGTCTGCTGACATTTTTGCATACTCCGATTTCACAGTGAGCCCTCCTAGCTGTGGTAGATAGCAACTGGGTCTCATACCTCAGCTCTCGTGATTGACGGCTTTGTCGCTGGTTTTCATCAGCTCCTGGTTTACGCAAGGTCGAACATTATAGCTGTCTGGTAAAGACCTGGTCAGACTCATTTGACGTGAGTGTCTCTTGCTCTTTTTGCTAATGCTTTGCTTTTGGCCACATATGCTCCATTCACCATTGGTTTGGTTCCCATTCTCATCAAGTCTAAAATGGCTTGCAGCACTTGATGGTACTTCTTTGGGCGCGTTCCACTTGCTTCTTGCCAATGTCAATTACCTTTGCAGTTTTGTTCATGCAGGATTTGGACGTATTGGATGTCGCATGGTGCCTTTCAGGTAAGCGGGCATGCAAGTGCACCTCAGGCTACCTCAACCTCAAGTCCCTTCCATGCAGGCTGGGATGGACTGCTCAGTATCATCTTGCATCACTTGTGCGCTACCTTCCGGGCAGGGTTTCGTAGTTGCTCCAGAATCTGTCGTACGTATTGGTAGTATTTGTTGTTCCAGATGTTATATGTAAACAGCAACAACTCATGTTCAAAAGGCAGGATACTACGCTACGGGCAGAAAGAAATGCAAGCAATGCGGCAAGAAAGCCGCTACGGCGGAGCACAGCAGGCAAAGGACAACATTGAGCCCAGCATGAAAGGATTCGAAATACAGAATTACCGAGGATCGGAAGGCGTGAGCTACAGCTGCAGCCCTCAACACCTCAACAAATGTTGAAGAGATGCATGTCTGGCAATGCGACTGTTGGCCATGTGAGCCATAACTGGTACATCACTCGTCCAACATGGCCAGCTCAATGGCATAGTCGTCGCGCTCCACGGATGGCGCGTTGGGGTCCACTGCCAGCTCAGCAAAGGTGCGCCCAAACTGCAGCTCGTATGCCTCGTCCTCTGGAACAGTCTCCAGCACCAAATCGCTGCAAGGAGGGTGCGTGGCAGCAAGTTGACGGCGTTTCTGGTGCTTTCCAGCAGATGGACACTTCTGGCAGCCAAATGTTTGCTGCACTGCAGGAACCAGCTGAAGGCAGGCAGGATGGCAGGATGGTAGGCTAAGGGCCGCCAGGTGGCCTCACCTCATGGGGTATCCCACACACATCAGCGCATAGCCCTGCAGTGATCGAGAGTAGATGCAGAGAGGATCCAGCAAATTGAGCCTCCATCATGTTCCTTAATTCTAAAGACTGCGCGGACTGCGATGGAGGCGACTGGACCATGATGCAGCGCTCCACTTAATGGCCGCACATCACAGTACGCTAAGCTTCTGTTCTACAGCTTTGCGGTCCATGTTGTTCACCAGGCCCACAGCAGCCCCGGCCAACCACAGCCACCTCACATACCATGTGCACCCCTTGGCGCTATGCGCTCACCTGGTCCCGCAGGTGTTTTGTGAGCCCCAGACTTTGCGGCTGGAACATCTCTCCCTCCTTCACTTTGACCGTACACGCGGTGCAGCAGCCCATGCGGCAGGCGTAGGGCAGCTCGTAGCCCTGCTCCTCCGCCGCCCACAACACATACCTGCAGGGTGCGACGCAGGACGCAGGAATAGGTGTGCGCTGCCAAGCAGCAAGGAGACGGGCTTGAGCTGTGGGACTCGGGAAGCAAAGGCCAACTCTGCGATGTTCTTTCCCCCATTATCTGGCTTGCCAGCTGGTTGCACCTGTCTTCCGGCACCTCCACCTCCACCTCCTCCTCCGCATAGTGGTTGACAATTTTGACCTTGAAAGTCTGCGCGCTGTCCAAGCCAGGGCCCTCACCCGACCCCTGCCCTGCAACGCCACCACGATACACCGCGCTGCCACCCTGCACAGCCCAGGCAGATGGGCAAAGTCGTAGTGACAAACCAAGCACCCAAGTCACAGCTGTTTGCAACAGCAAGCCATGCATGTTCCGCAAGGTAGCCTCCCCATCACAACAACAGGCACTGACACTCAGCCCGTAACAACTCACCACCAGCCGCGAGCCCGAATTGAATTCCTCCTGCAGCCACAGGTCTACGGCTCCATCTCTCTCGTATAGCGCCTGCCACTCTGCGCTGGTCAGGCTGGCATAGCTCTTGGGCCGCTTGCTGGAATGCGAGTTGCCATCACCATCGCTTCCATTGCTGCTGCTGCTGGCATCATCGTCCTGGCTCGTGCTTGTTACATCTCCACCAATTGTGAGACCAATTGGGCCAAGACTGACACCAGCTGCATCCGCTACACGCTGCGCAACTTGAGCTGCGCTGCCACCCGTGCTTGCTTTCGCTGCTGGCGTTTTCTCCTGCAATGACCAAGGGGTGCGCAGGGGCTGTGGTGTAGCCAACCACAACATCATTGACTAGCAGCAATAGGCAGGGGCAGAGCACATGGCGACACAGACAGTAGATACAGCTCAGGCAGCGGAACAAGGGCGGGCGCACCAGGTGGACGTCCTTGCCGATGGTGAGACCAATAGGGCCTGCAAACCGCTCAAGGCAGTGAACTTTTCTGTCACACATGTTGAGCAAGAATGGCGCAAAGACAAGACCAAGGCAGAGGCACGCGGTGGGTTTTGCTCACCAAGCTCCGTCAGCTGCCCCAGAAGCCCCTTATTCTGGCCCTCCTCTCCTTTTGAAGCTTGGCAAACCACCCGAACGCCGCGCCGGCGCCTGCCGGCTGCTGGCGCTGCTACTGGGACAGGGACGGCAAGCGCTGCTGTTACGGTCATGTCTAAAAGCGAAATTTGGAGCAACACAAGGTACAGTTCGGCATCAAACGCATTGAATGCGCGCGCCAAATCAGGATAATCCACACGTGGCATCCTCCTCAGCAGCTGCGGCCGCTGGGAGCGGCTAGGTCGCCCTGCTGCCCTGTTGCGCCACATTGAGAAATTTTGCTGTCCCAGCCCAGGGTACACGCACTGGGAACACATGATTCAATAAACCAGTTCGGCAATCAGGGACACTGCTGCCGGTACTTGTCTTCTTTCAGGAACGCGCGCTGGTCACGGCCCTGGTTGGTTTCTGCCAGCTACCACCAATGCCCCCGTGTTGTACTGGTGACGGATTCCTTCCTCAATCCCTTTCTTGCCTGCTTTGCCGAGCCACACGCAAGCTCCTCCGTGTCTTGCCAAAGACCCAGATTGGTAAGCAGCAAAAACCATTGAGCAACCCCAAGGGACAGTGCTGCTCGTGAGTGGTGTTTTTTTTTATCCTTTCCGACAGGAAGAATATCAGCTGTCCATGCGCTCCAGAATCAGACATACGGTCTGCCGCCATGCCCGGCTGTCTTCTCACCCGCCCACAGTCTCGTGCCCGCCTTTCCTGCCCACCCACCCACCCGCCTACACGCTGGGGCGGGCCCCAGCAGGCCTTCCCCTACCTTCCGTAGCTCAGGAACCAGTGCGTTCCATTGACGTCTTCCCAAGCGTTTTAAAAATCGTTTGGCCAAGCAGAGTCAGGCCACAGCGTCAAGCGTGCCTGACGGCTATGATGGCTCGGGCGATCGGGGTCGGTTTGCTGGTGGTAGCGCTATTACTGCTTGGTGAGTGCTGTAAGCTGTCCATGGCGGGCGATTTTAACAGCCCGCCCTGCACCGGTTTCAGACAGGTGCCTCGCGGTCCTCGCCGGCACTTCTACCTTCTCTGTTGCGAACTACACCGCTTACCAGCTGCCTGGGCGGCATCGCGCCGCAGCCGCGTGAGTCACCCGCCATCAGCGGCCTGACCACCGCCGCTGATGCTGCGGGCTGATTGTCGGCGGGCATGTCTGCAACCTACTGCTGGCGTCGTTCACTGCAGTGGGAGCGACCCGGGCTCAAGATGACAGCGGAGATGTGCAAGTGGTGCACTGGTGGCCGGAGAACCCCACCAAGTCGTTCTTCCCCGGCAAGGCAGCCAGCTGCGTCCTGGGCGTGCGCAACAGCGGGGTGGCGCCCCTGAACGTCACTTATGCCATGGCCAACCTGGCATCCCCCTACAACGCCACCATGAACCTTTTCAACTTCACCGGCTCGGTGCGCCTAGCTGCAGCAAGGGCTGCTGAGCTACTGGTGCTTTTGTTGATCCAGCTAAAATCAACTTGGGATGTTCTTGGGGAGGGTGCTTCAGCAGGGTGCTCCTCAACTCAGCACCAGTTGCACAAATATCGCTGTCGGCACCTGCTTATGCCTCTGCTGCACCCGCTGCTTTTTTTGGCAATGTGTCACTGTCGCAGTACCTAGGCGATGTGGTGCTGGCGCCCGGCGAGGAGACCAGCGCCGAATACGCCATTTTCTTCCCACGCCAACTGCCTCCCCGTGAGTTTGTCCTCAAGGTCAGCCTCATCTACGCCCAGGGCGGCGCCTACCAGCAGAAGCTGTTCTTTAACGAGACCATCAACGTGATTGAGGAGCCCAGGTTGTTTGACCTACAACTCATCGGCCTATACCTCTTCTTCCTGGCAGCGCTGGCGCTTCTGGGTGAGTGGCACGTGTTGTGTTGTGGGCTGAGCCGGGACGTACTGCCTGCAAGCCAGGAAATGTCGCCGGTGGCCAAGTGCTGGCAGTGCCACTTGTGGCAATGAGCTTTTAGTGCTGCCAACTCCTTGCTGCTCCAGCCTCCTTCATAGTCAGCTATGAAGGAGGCTGCATCAAATTGGTCGCTGGACGCAATGCCACAGGCTGACCTTGTGCACAGCACTGCAATGTGCCCCCACCCCACACACCCATGTAGCCCCCCACTCGACCCTCTGCAGCTTATGCGTTCCTGGAGTTTGCCAAGGGCAAGGGCTGGATCAAAAAGTCGAAGCCCGTTGTGCGGGCAGGTGCGCCTCTGGTGGCCTCCTAGGACGCATCTGTCCTGAGCAAGGCTGTTGGAGCAGACCAGCCTGCTTGCCCCTCATCAGCCCTCGCTGCCTGCGCTTTCATTTATTCAGTACGCTGTGCGTGCTGTGCACTGTGGGTTGCCTACAGACCACCTTCACTCCATGGATGCCTTTGTTCTTGCAGCTGCTACCTCCTCCAATAAGGATGAATGGCTGCGCGGCACTGCTGCCGACCCCAAGCTGCGCAAGAAGCAGACATGAAGCAGTAGGTGGTTGGGCTTCATCTTGGCGAACGCAGCCCTGCTTCAGCCGCCCTCTTCCCAGCTGATGGGAGGTGCAGCGGCCAGACTTGCTCTGCTGCAGCAAGCAGCAGACTACAGCCGCATACCCACCTTGCAAGACGCATATGGCCCAGTCCAATGCGCTGACGCCCTCCTGCTGCGCTGGCATGCGCTGACGCCCTCCTCGTTTGGTGCCATGTCAGCACTTTGCATGTTGGCCTTGTGCGTTTCCCCTCCCTTTATACTCACGCATACCAGCACTGGCTGAATTTCTTCCATGTTATAAGGTTTCGTAGCCGGGGCAAAAAATCCCACCAAGGCTCTTGCGAGGCTCTTACGAGGCATTCCCCTTGAACAACTTGAGCGAACTACGGCGTTATGGGCAGACGTGAGCGGGTGGAAATTAATGGGACATACCGAGCCAAAATGTTGCATGCTCTTGCGGAAGCACTTAGAATGGGCAGGCGGACATCTCATTCTTGCTGCTATCAATAGTTCGCCCTGTGGAACGTAGGGTGTCGCCGAGCCGCCGGGCAGCGGCTGAGTTAAGCACCGTGCACCGTGTGCCGTCTGCCCGCTCCCTGTGTCAGCCAACTTCCGCCTGCCGCTGCTGTGACTGTTGCAGGCAAGTCGTCTGCGGGGGGTAGTGAGTATGATGCAGAGAGTATGGGGTCGCTGGAATACGGCAGCAAGGCCAGCGGTGGCGGTCGGCGGGGGAGGCGAGACACGGAGGAAGAGCTGGAGGTGGATGAATGTGAGCGGCGATGCTTACTGCTCCTTCTTCCTGACAGAGCTTTTTCTTTTGTGCTGGTGTTATTCGAGGACGATTTCCTAGATGTTGCTGAAAAGGATTGGTTTTTAAGAACGGCCAAGAACGCCTTGGCTGGGGCCCAGGCAGCACCGCTATGCTCAACATTGTTGTTTGGCTGCTGCAGTTGATGCCGCCGTGGAGCAGCTGTATGAGAAAAGGTGGGCTGGTGCGCGTGCGCATGGACCGCTGAAGATAAGGAAAAGGAGGGGCTCGCAGCAGGCTCGCAGCAGGGGACCACACCACCTTCGCTGCACAATTAGCTGCAGCATTGGCTTCATCGGTCCTGTCCTGCAGGGCCAGCACACGGGAGAGTGCTCTGACCACCATCATCTCGCTGCTGTCCCAGTTCCGGTACGACGACTGTGCCTTCAGGTGGGCAGTGGCAGAGTTTGAGTCAACACTGCCAGACACGACGAACAGCACCAGCAGGAGCAGCAACCAGGCATCTGCTACCCTGGGACGCATTTGTTTTCGTGTGTTGCAGACAGCCCTGCGGCATGTACGTGCTTTGTGCTGTGTGCAGGGAGGACACCCTGACCCAGCTGTTCCTGTCATGCATCCGCAAGGGTAAGGAGGCGGAGGTGTGCCTGGCTGCCAAGGCATTGGGGCTGCACGTCACCACGCTGGGCACATCAACAGCAACAGAGGGCATCTACCAAGAGGTAGGCTTGTGGGGTGGGCAATTGATGTGAACAACCAGCCTGGGGTGTTGGGTATCGGGGAAGGATGGCCCGTTCTTTTTTGTTAATGGCAGCTGAGCTGACAGGCAGGCACGCAGAAGGGTAGCAGGCGTGTGAGCTGTCGTTGTTGCCTTGGGTTTCTGCATCCTTCGTTGCTCTTACCGCACCCTGTCCTGCCCAGCCATCCACTCCATTTCCTGCTGTGGTGCAGGCGGAGGCTGTTCTGGAGCCGCTGGTTCTGACGGGGAAGAGCACGGCTGCGCGCACGGCGGGTGTTGAGGCACTGTCTCTGCTGTGCTTTGTGGGATCAGAAGGCGCCAGCGACACGCTGCACACTATGCGCACTCTGTGGCGGGTGGTCATGGGAGGTGCGCTCCTGCTGCCGGGCTGCCAAGCTTGTGCTGCTTGGCTGGCTTGCTGAGCGCTTTTGCTGGTGCTGATGCTGCTGTGCACCCTCACTCTGCACTACGGTGGCTCAAGTTAGAGACATACAAGGCGCCGGCCAGACATATTTGCGGCCCACCTGTCCACAGCTGCGTGCTGGCAGCTGCTGTCAGCCATTAACCTGGCACCCATCTTGTGCACCATCCTGTGCAGGGTGGAAGAAAGCTGTGGTGGCACCAGCGGTGGTGGCGGCTTTGCGGGGTTGGGCATTCCTGCTGACCACGGTGCGTTGTGTATCAACTGCCAGCCCTCTAATGAATGAAGCTCGCCGCTTCCTTGCAAGCTGCTGCCTGCATGTTGCAGCAGCGGGGTTGTTGTGAACCAGCAGCCGGGTGTGCTGTAAGCAGGCAGCCCAGCCATGGGAAGGGATCTGCTGCTCTTCTCTTGTTGCTCAATGCCTCAAGGTGTCGGCTGCTGTGCCTCTGGCTGCGCAGGTGCCCAGCTACCGCCTTGACTCACACTTTGTAGAGACGCATCTGGGGCTGCTGGCGCAGCTGCTCAACGGCGGGGATGTGGATGTGCGGGGCGCGGCGGGGGAGGCTATTGCACTCCTCTGGAACATGGGAGACGTGAGTGTGGCCGCATGCAGCAGCAAAACATTACTTTGTTCTTGCAAATTTGCACCTGCATAGCTCCCCTCCCCATCCACAACTTTTGTTGCATTCCCCATTGCATCGTGGTGCCGCCTGCAGCTTTCAAACCTTCCCGAGTCGCCGCGGCCCAGTCGCAGCGCCAGCAACGCTAGTGCGCACAACTCGTTGGTGGCCATGGCTGTGGGCTCACCACGCACGCGCAGGGCAGGGACAGCAGGGGCGCCCTTTGGCAGCCCTGGTGATGGCGCTACCAATGGGCAGCCGGCAGCAGCGGGGATTGAGCTGCGAGCAGCAGAAGCAGGGCCTGCGGAGGCAGCGCATGCGTCACAGCAAGAGCAGCGGCAGCAGTTGGAGCAGCAGCAGGCACAGCAGCAGCAGGAGGAGCAGCGACAAGAGGAGCAGCACGCACAGCCGGCCCCGCAGTCACAGCAGTCAGGCCGGAGAGTTGAGTTGGAGGGAGGAGGGGATGATGGTGGTGATGTTGATGATGACGATGAGGAGGAGGAGGAGGAGGAGGTTGACAGTTTGGAGGCCATTGTGGACCGAATGCGCGACCTGGCCAAGAACCGAGGTGATGCCAGCCGGCTGAACAAGGGGGATCGAGTGGCCTCCCGTGGCACATTCCGCGACCTCCTTGCCATCATACAGGTGTGTGTGAGGGGGGG
>JAAMXP010000621.1:7657-22023 GCA_019693395.1 Ettlia oleoabundans
CCCCCCCGGCCCTCACTTGTAGCGCAGGTGGTCTGTGTCCACCAGGCTCCATTGCCGCCTGCAGTAGTGGTAGCTCCAGTCGTTGCCCTCACGGGGGAAGTCAAGCCACTCAGGGTGACCAAACTCGTTGCCCATGAAGTTCAGGTAACCCTCGCCGCCCAGGGCCTGTGGCAGACAGGGGGGCAGTGATGTCAGCGTGCGGGAGGAGCGTTACATTCAGTTGAGGTAGCAAGTGGCACCCAGCGGCTGTACGCGAGAAAATGTTTGCAGCGGTTTAGGGGTGCAGGGATGTGCAGGGATGCCCAATCCCCCACCCACCTAGAGAGCACACTGGTGCTGTGCACAACATGCCGCCGCCCCACAAACCGCCGCGTTACCCACCACCGTCCACCCACCCACCATTGTGACTGTGCGAATCATCTTGTGCAGCGCAATGCCACGCTCGATCACTTCACTGGGCTCAATGAGTGCCGACATGCCGCTGTACATCTCAGCACCCATCAGCCGGAAGGCTGCGACAGAGGTTGGAAAGTGGCTGAGAAACGGGGTAATATACCCACCGTCCTGCACTCTGTGAGCTGCTGTGTGGAGTGGAACTGGCAGGACCAGGGGAGGATAGCTGGTAGTACAGAAAAGAGCAACAGGCACCCAAATCCAAAGGGAGCCGACGCTGGCACCCCACCCTTTCAAGTGGTGCCACATCTGCAAATGGCACATTTACACTGACATGTTGAAAGAAAACCGCTTGGCAGCGAGCTGGCATGAGGTAATGCCAACCCTGTCTGACTGGGATAGGCTGCCATGCTCACCCACTGTTTGGTCCCCCACCAGAGCCTGGTCGTGGCTCTCGCAGTACCCAATCGTCTTCTCTGTGTACCGCCTGCAACAACAGCGATACAGATGATGCATGGAGTGCAAAGGCAGTGCAGAGGCGGATACTTGTATACTTTTGCCGCAAGGCAGCTTGGCCCCATAATGCATGTAAAACACTCCAGCAGCCTGCATGAGGGCACAAGCCCAAACAACCTGCAACCGGCCAGCCCAACCTAGACACTCCCCTGCTGCCTGCCGTGTCCGTCTGCATGCCTGCTTGTTTGCCTTGCCTGGACCCACTGCCACAAGTGACCAAGCACAGAACTCCCACACTGACGCTTTGGTATTGGAAAGAAACGTTACGTTTCGTTTGCCCTACACTAGTTGTGAATGACCTTGCCCCTACAACCACCTGTTGCACAGCCGACCAACCAGTGTGCTCATGCTCCAGTGCTCGTCCCTCACGTGCTTCAGCAGCTCAATCCAGTAGTCAGGCAGACCCATGCCCAAACGGTAGTCAAAACCAACGCCTCCCTCGGGCACAGGGCGGCACAGCGCGGGCATGCCTGCAGAGGGCAAAATTTGGCACAAACTAGCGTGCAGGGTTGAAGCAGAGCGGGGCGAGGAAAGGCCATCCGGCCTAAGAATTCTCTGATTGGAAGACCACCTGCTGAGCAAACACAGCCCACCATGCTCACTGCAACCACAAGTGAGTTGTGTGCGAGGCCTGGCAGGTAGTGTGCAAGGCAGCCACCCACCCGACACATCTTCCGCCACTGTGATGGCATCAGGCAGCAGCTGGTGCACCAACTGGTTGGCCAGCATGAGATACACAACTGTAGGTACATAACACGGACGCCCGGTTAGTGAGCGCGGTCGTGTTCGGGGGGTGGCGGCAGGGGCCAGCCACCTCATCACAGTTTCTGCGCGACATTACGTCCAGCTTATCAACATCAGCTGCCACATTCGTCGCATCATGCCAGCCTAGACACCATACGCCCCCAGGCACCTGCATCCACATTTGTTGCTGGGCTGAAGTACTCATGGTAACCGCCGCTGAAGCCGTAGTTGATGCCGTGGTGGTGGTACAGCATGGAGGTGACGCCGTCAAAGCGGAAGCCATCAAATCTGCGGGACGGGCCGTGCATGTGGTGTATTCAAGCAGCACAGCGCAGGCAGACACAGCGGCTGAGGATTGCTATGCTATGTTCTAGCCTGTTGACCCGATAAGCCGCCCCCTCGTCGGCTATCCCCCAGGCAGGAACAAAGAGGTGCAAGCTACAATGCATCACTTGAACCGGAGCTGTGCCGTCAGTCCCCCTGCCGCAGCATCTCTGCTGCCACTGTACTGCGTGCTGTACAGCAGTGCACCTCATCTCCTCCATCCAGTACCGCAGGTTGGAGAGCAGGTAGCGCAGCGTCTCGTACCCGCGATAGTTGAGCAGCTTGCTGTCCCACTGGCTGTGGTACCCAGCCTCACCCTGCAGCGCACCGCACGGCACAAACGGGGCACAAAGACAGGCATACTTGGATCAGCACACACGAGTCTGTGGGTCCACACAGATCCGGGCAGTGCAGGATGCGCAGCCTGCCATGCAGTGTCGCGGCCGACTCTCCATCCAAGGGGAAGTGGCTGGCCCGCTGCCTGCTCGCCAGTTCGCTCCAACCTTCCGTTCAGTTCGAACCCACTACCGATGCATCACCAGCAGTGCCTGCAGTACAAACCAACAACAAGCACCTACAGGCACACCCTGCAGTACTAACTGCCCAGCAATACATGCTCCAAGACACCCCGCAGCAGGGCTCACGTGCAGTGCAACCCCGCACCTGCTTGAAGTAGTTTGCCTCCTCTGGCTGCCCCAGGTCAAAGCCAGCCAGCCCATCGTCCGCATTGCTGGATATGTGTGAGTGCACCACGTCCAGCAGCACTGTGATGCCCATGCCGTGAGCCTCGTCTATCAGAGCCTTGAGGTCCTCAGGGGTGCCTGCATGGCGGGACTTGTGGGTGCATGGGTGTGCACATGTGTGTGGTGGGGTGGATGCTGCGTGGTGGTTGGGGCGATGCGAGAAGAGATGAATTGGGGGGTTTAGGGGGTGGAAATCAACTGGATTTAGAGAGGGTAGATAAGCTTTGCCAGCCTGTATATAGGTGACGTCAGCGCCTGTTGCAGCGGCTCTGCCTGACCGGCCCTTGGAACCCTTGGCCCCACCTGATCTGCTGCTGACTGCAAAGGGGTTGGTGACGTGGTAGCCAAAAGAGCCGTAGTAGGCGTGTTCCTGCGGGTGGAGTTTGGTGAGGAAACAGGGCAAGGAGGGGGAGGATGTCAAGAGTAAAGGAGAACATTCCAAACGGCCAACACACGGACACAACAGTAGCGCCCTTGCTAACAAAGCACCAATTATGCGCTGACAATCACCAGCTCCTCTGATGCCTGCCCACATCCCAAACTCCATCGACGCGTTCCCACCCACACTTCCCCACCTACCCACCCATCTGCCCACCCACCCACCGGGCGTCCGTCCACCCTACCCACCCACCTGCACTGCCATGAGCTGGATGGCGTTGTAGCCCAGCGCCTTGATGCGAGGCAGCACGTTGTCTGCAGAGGGCATCCAGGGAACAAGGTTGGAGCACAGGCCAAAAAGGCAAGGCAAAGTCGGGAGCCCCTCGCCCTGCGTACTCCCACCACAGTATAGCCGCCTACCAACCCCTAGCGCCCAATGGCGGTGCCCCTCGCACCCAGCCTGATGCCACTCCATGCCATGTCAATACATACTCACCCTTGAAGTAGGTGTAGGAGGCCACCCCTGGCTCCTCGGAGCTCATCCCCACGTGAGCCTCGTAGATGCGGAGGGAGGCGGGACGTGGGGGGCGCGGGTGGCGCCACACGTGACGGTCGGCGGGGGGAGGGTCCCAGTGTATGCCGTCGTACTTGGCGCCCATAACACCCTCGGGAACTGCACAGGAAGAGGGCAAAGAGCGGGGTGAGCGGCATGACAATACTTGGAAGAGCAGGTACTCGCAGGGAAGGGCAGCAGGACGCATGAACTGGGGCACGGCAGGATGCAAAGGAAGCGGGCAAGAACTAGAGCAGTTTAACAGGCATGGTTTGGGGAGAAGCAGGTCGAAGGCCGGCAACAGTGTGACATGCGGTAATAGCACAGGGTGGCAGGCAGGCTGGCAGCAGCGTGAGCCTGTGCGGACAAGAAAACGGGAAGGCCGCTTGCTGGTGCCCTGGAGTGGCTGCATGGGGCAGAGCCGGGGCCCCTGGGGACCACCACCAAGGCGTATCAGTCTCACCTGTGGCCCACTTGATCCAGGCGGGTATGCGGTCCACCCACCAGCCCCCCGGGTGCCGCATGCGGATCTTCAGGCGGCTGCCGTGGGGGATGGCACCTGCAAAATGCCAATTCGTTGGTCACTGTGCAGACAGCCAACGGGGAGCAAAGGCAACAGCCACCTCATGAGTTGCAGTGCTCGAGCCTTGCATGAAGGCACAGCCTGGTGCAGCTTAACACCCGGTGGGACAGCATTCCGCTGATGCTGATGCCGATACTACCACTGCTGCTCCGTCTCGCTTCCTTCCGGCCAGCATCATACCAGGGTCTGGGCCACTTCAAACCTATATGCAGCGGGGGCTGCAGGTGGTGCAGCTGCTCACCCTCAGGCAGTTTGATGCTCCAGGTGCCAAAGTCGTCTCGCTCCATGGCAGCCGGCTCCCAGCTGTTGAAGTCACCAATCAACTGCGCCTCGGCAGCACCAGGGGCCCACTCGCGGTACACCAGCCCACCCTGCATGGTACAGATTAGGAACCAGAAAAAGTTGCGCGACAGGCACAAAAACAAGGTGCCTCAGGGGCATAGGCATTAGGACTCCGCTGCAGCCAGATTTATTTGGACGCATGGTGTGGTAGATTGCCTTCTTGCCCGCTCAACCTGCTATGCACAGCGGCCATGCGCCTTGCTTTCTTGTGGGGTGCTGGGCTGCTGGCTGAAAGCTGGTGCACTGCTGTTCATCGCCTCCACTGTGCCCTGTCGGCTACACCGCACTTGCCCACCCTATCTCATGAACGCTTTGGGCACCCATGGGTTGATACTTCATGTTCCTGCCATCTGTGTCCCTCCACCGCACCCCACCCCCATCCCCACCCAGCAGACACAACCTCACCTCTTCCTTCACAATTCCGTAGCGCTCGTTCCCCCTGGCAAAGTCTGCCAGGCTGCCCTCGTGCTGCTCAATGGAAGCCAGGGTGGAGCGGTACTGGTTCCAGCGGTACCGCAGGTGCTCCTCGTGGGCGGCCAGTTGGGGGTCCACTTGGATGATGGCCTGATGCAGGATCAAAGACACATACGCAGGGGGGGATTTTCTACGGGACATACGAGAAGGCAGCTTAGCTGTAAGGAATCCTTCGGCATGGCATGAGTTCAGCCCATGTAGCAAGCTGCGCGGTTGGTGAAGGGCCAAGTTGCCCCATTGTTGAGCTGCAACAGAGTGGGCAGGCGGCTGCACCACACTAAAGCATGCTGTCAAGGGATGCGGCAGCAGGCGGCGCCACCCACCAGCCCATCCTCTGGAACCGCTGCCGCCTGGCCGGGTGCTTGCTCGGTTGAAGCTGCTGCAGCGGCTACTGAACAGCGATGCTTGCCAGAAGGCTGCAGAGTGCCCCCAATCGGCACATGCTGGGCAGAAGGCGCCACAGCTGACGAAGTTCGGGCGGCGAGGGCGGTGACGGGTGGCGGTGAGCCGGCAGGGGCGGAGCCGGCGGGCTCCAAGGCGCAGCGCCGGTGCACCGCGGGAGGGCCGATCATGGGCCGCGCGGAAGCCGGCCTGGCTGCCAGCATGGGGAGCTCTTGAGCTGCAAGCAACTGAACTAGGCGCAGAGCAAGCCCAGCTTGTTTTTCAGCCGGTACAACTCGTGACACGACGATCGGAGGCTGCAAAGCCCCTGGGAGAGTAGCGAGCTTCAGCCTTTCTTTGCCAGGGTGGACGTGTGAGACATGCCGCTGTAGGAGTGCCGTCAGCCCGTATTTAGCGTCCAAAGGGCCGGTTCACCTTTATGAGGCATATCAAGTATATTGCACGACCTACGACACGGCTGCAAGGCTGCAAACCAGGCGCTGGGCGACAGGCGGCGCAGCGCCAGGCGGGAGGCGCACCCCCTCACTTCAGACTTGCTTGATTTAGAAGGCCACGGGTTGATGACCATCTTTGCAGCAAACATCACCCAACCAAAGTGCCTGAGTATAGCAGTGGGAGCGTTGGGTCGCCAGGGGTTACTGGAACACTGCAAAGATGGCAGTGAGGTGCTACGTTCAACGAAGCCATGTTCTGCTCATTGCTGCTGCTCCACTTCTTCCTGCTGGCCTTGGTCCACCTCCACGGGCGCCTGCTGGCTTGCCTCCTGCCAAATCTCTATCTTCTTTACTTGCTCTTCCTTTCCCTGGCTTTGCTGCACCTGGTCTTGCTGTTGTCGACACTGCTGCCCCTGCTTTCGCTGATAATGAAACCACTGCTGCTGCTTCCTGGGCTGCTGTCTGCTACTGCCTCTGCCGCCCCTGGCGTGTGCCCCTGCCGTGTGCAGCCGGTGCGGGCGCTGCCTCCTCCTCCTGCCCCACCAGTAGCAGCTGCTGCAGCTCCCCCACATTCACCTCCCCCAGCCCCTGCTTGAGCGCAGGATTGGTGGCCACCGTCTGACGCAGGCTGCCCTGCAGCCGTGCAGCCAGCATGTCCCTGATACGCTCCTCCACACTTCCTGCAGCACAAAATTTGGCGGCAGAAGAGCAGGGTTGTGCGCATGTAAATGATGCAAGGGGTGGGACAGCATGCTCCAGCAAGTAGGCAAGGCTGGCATGGTCTCAGATACTTGAAGGTGGTCGGCTTACAGCACTACAGGCCTGCTACGTTAAACAGCCAGGCCAGGTGCTCTGTACCTGTCCAACTAATGCTGCGATCGCCCGCTCACAGGTAGCACTCGCCCCAGCGCAAGAGCAACCGCTCTTCCACACATGCCGCACCGTCCAGCAGTGCACTAGCCATCACACAGCCAAGCCAGGCAACCTCTCGCCCAGCTCATCAGTGCGCAATCCGCATGCAGGTGTCCACCCCTTCACCCATCCACCCACCCTTGGCCACAAGGCGTGTGACGGAAGTGGGTCGCGTCTGCCCCATGCGGTGTGCGCGCCCAATGGCCTGCAGCGAGGGGGGTTGATGAGCATGCCTCGTGGACTGCTCGAGGGCAAAAGGCCGGAAGGACTCAACGTCTAGGCAGTAGCAGTTGTGGTGGAGACACTTAGTGGTACTCTCTTCAAGCCGTGGCTGCCACCTTGCACTCACCTGCAACTCCTGGAATGGCTCCAGGCAGGGGTCCAGCAGGAACACGTGGCTGGCAGGTTCAGCCCCACGGAGTTGCTCGTGCAAGCATGCGCAGAATAAGCTCTGGTTTCTCAGACAGGTGAACGATCGCAATCTGTTTGCATGAATGCATGAAGCTGTCAGCACAAGCAGCAATGACGAAGCTTTTTGCGACGAGCCATGTGCATGCGGGCCGCCAGCTGGCTGACCCATATTGGCCGCGCACACTCTGCGGTCAGCAGGAACATGGTCGTGGGTGGGTCGGTCTGTAAAGCTTCAATCTGCTTGGCACGCTTGCGCGCATCCATAGTGCTGGTAATGGTCCTGCAACAACAAGGAACATGGGGGGGCAGTGCCAAGCAATATGGCGCAAAGTGTTTGAGCTCCATGGTATCGCTTGGGCTGCAGCCTTCCTGCCTGTATTGGCACCAAGGACATGACAGGTCGTTGCATAAGGAACGACCCCTGATGCATAGCAGGCTCTGCATGCAGCACCTGTGATGCAGGCCCAGCTGCTTCAGGCGCCCTTGCACCACCTTCAGGGATGCCTCAAAGCTACTGAACACCAGGATCTGCATGGCAACCAAAGGCGGCCCAGTCCAGAATTGCATCTAGTCCCAAGTGGATACAGAGGATGCTCAATCAGGTTGCTTGGGATGGCAAAGTAAGGCATTGGCCACAGGCACAGATCAGGTTGTGATGTGCGCCGCCGTCGCCGCCGTTTTGAGTGGCTGGCAGCAACCATCACCTCGCATGCTCATGCTTATTTGGCCAACATTGCAATGAGTTTTGTACAATTCAGGCTCTGCTTGGCAAAGGTGTCTGAAAATTTGCGCCGCACCTTTTCCTGGGGTCTGCGCCTGCGGACCTTTTCCAGCTCAGCTATCAGTTTGTCGATCTTGGAGCTGAAGAGGTAAGACTCAGACTTGGGCCTGGTCCATGTATAGTTGCCTGCAAGCAAACAAGGGCACAATCGTGGCAAAGACTCGATTATGATGGGCGTGGGATCACGGGGCTGGCACACGTAGGACGCTTCTGCCCACAGCACCTGAGCATGCCATGCCACTCTCACTGCCGCTGTCTTCATCTGATTCATCTGTCGAAAACAAGAGACACCATGTCCTCCTCATCCGACACCACAGCCTCTACTGCCTGTGCTGTGGGCATAGGCGCCGCTGGCAGAAACGCTGCCAGGGCCCCCACAGCCGGTTCAACTGCAGGTAGGAGAGGTGCTGAGAGCTTGGCTGTGACAGCTGCCCCCGTGCATGCTTTGATGTTGCTGCGTGCTGCAGCAGGCGCTGAGGCTGCAACCGCCTGCAGTAACCCAGCCGAACCAGCTGCAGCTTGGACTGTTCTTGCTCCTGGCTTTGCGACTGCTGCTTATGCCGGTGGGGATGCCGCCGCTGTCGGGCCCTCGCTTGCTGCGGCCGCTGCTTCCTGGAGAACAGAAGGACTTGGGAGCTGAAACAGATCAGGTTCAACATCCGCGCCGCTCCCTTGCATTGCTGCTAACCTTGGGCTGCAGCCTTGTCGGTTGACTGCGCCTGTGCCGACTGCAGCCTGATGCCAGACGACGTGGCATGCGCGCTGATTTCAGGTGCAGGGGCTGATTGCGGGGCTTGAGCCATTGCAGCAGCTGGTGAGTGGGCTGCAGCAGAGGAGGTGGCCGCTCCATGATGTGCAGCACTGTCACCAGGCCGCAGTGTCGCGGGTGGGCGGGAAGCAGGAGGTTGACGCTGCTCCTTGTGTTGCTCTCTTTCCACCTCCCCAACAGCTAGCATGCCCTTCTGCTGCATTGCAGTAGCTCTCTTTGCCATATCTAGCACATCATCCCGTGCAGCTGGTAGGCGTCTTGCTGCTTGTTGCAATTCTGCTCCTTGCAGAGGTAGCGGCGATTCGCGGTCTGCATATTGCACCGCCGCTGCTGCTACTGCTGGCGTGCTGGCCGCTGTCGCCAATTCTGGTGGTGCTGGGCAAGGAGGCAAATTCCCCTGCAGCAGAACGAGGCACAGGCACAAACAGAAGCACCTAGTCGGGGTTAAGTGGGTGTTGCCCAGCCTGCCACTGACCCCCGCAAATGCCTTTCCATGCTTCAGAAAATGCCACTTGGAAGCACAGATTGCACAAGCCAGTAGAACCCCATCAAGAGCATCGGGAGACTTAGCAGCGGGAAACCCGCCTGAGCAGGTGCGGCTTTCGCGGCATTTGCTGCCGCGTGGCGCACGTCATCCAGGTGCAGGCTGGTTTTCTTGGCGATGCTCCTGTTGCCAAACAGGTCTTGAAGCTCGGCTAGGCTCATTGACAGCAGCACCTCCCCATCTGGCTCCTCACCTTGCTGCTGCAGACGGTCCACCGCCCGCTCGAAGTTGCTGAAGTTGCGAGGGAAGACAACAGCACTGTAAAACGAAGGTGCAATGTACCGGAAGCAATGCTCAGTAGGCCGTACTGTCCCGCCCAGAGGAAAGGGAGCAGCCCACGCTGTTCAGGGAGAGCACGAGAAGAGCTCGGAGCCTAGGGTTTGGCGCAGTGGCGGGAGCCTTGCCCGCCACTCCCCAAACCCTGCAGCTGATTGGCAGGCATTACGCGCGATGACCCTCGCAACACAACCACCTGAGCCAGTCCTGCACGTCATCCCAAACAGAACCGCTGGAGAGACCTGCCGGAGGCCCCTCGGCAGGGCGCTTCATTTGCGGTTGTTTTATCCTTATGGAAGCTTCATTGTCATGATCTCTCACTTTCTATGAACAGACGGCAGAAAGCTGCGTGTGTGTAGTTGAAATTCCGGTCTTAGACCGGTAGAAAGGTTTTTGGCCTTAGACGGAAAAGACCCGATCCCTTCTGTCCCACGGCTGGTTACCTGGCATTGTTGGGGTATACCGAGCCGAGGAGATTCGGAACCCTCGCATTTAGCGAAGGGGTCGGCCAGATGACCCGCTTTGGCCTTTTGCGCCTAGCGCGGCGGAACCTGACCGTTGCAAGTGAATTCTCGCTATTGTGCAACGGCGGTGTTCTGCAGACGCCATGCGCTGCAGCCCTTCTCAGGTTGGTGTCTGTGGCGCTTTGCGGGCACTGCAATTATTGTTGTACACTCCCATATGATCGCATTGATCAGGCCAGAGGGAACATTGTGCTGTGCAGGCCGGCGGAGGGACTCCCGCTAGCCGCCTGGCAACGCAGCAACCTAGCCCTCAGCAGCTTTCGAGTTTTCAACTCGCTGCCAGCTCACACGGTGAGAACAAAGGGGACTGTTGTTGATGAACGCAGGGCGCCGCCACTGCCGCCTTCGGTGGTCGGCAGCAGCTACTGCGCCTTTCGCTCCGCGCTCGCATTTAAAACTGCAATTGGAGGGCCTAGCACCTGCACACAAGGTACACTGGCTTCATGGGCTGCAGGAGTTGACGATGCCTGCCCTTAGCCCCACGATGTCGAGTGGCAACCTGGTGGCATGGCACGTCAAGGAGGGGCAGGAGGTTGCGCCTGGTGATGTGCTGGCAGACGTTGAAACAGACAAGGCAACTCTTAGGTGAGCTGCAGATGAGCTGAGACATGCCAGAACTTGCACATTGAAGCTTTCCCCCATGGCATGGCATGCCGTGCTTGGCTGCAGTGGGCGCAGGCCTGCCTGCTGAATATAAGGGTCAGCCAACAAAGCTGCACTTTGAGAGCTGCCCTGTTTCTGCGCGTTCTGCCCTTTTGGCTGCTGGCCTAGCTGCCTGCCTTCTCATCACTGCCTGATTGCCCGCGTGCAGCTGGGAGAATCAGGACGAGGGGTTTGTGGCCAAGCTGCTAGTGCCGGAGGGGTCCAAGGATGTGGCAGTGGGCACCTCAGTGGCACTGCTTGTTGAGGAGGAGGCTCAGGTGGCGGCATTCAAGGACTATACGCCAGCTGGCACAACCGCTGGCGCGGCCAAGGAGGCAGCAGCAGCACCGGCAGCAGCAAAACCTGCAGCAGCAGCACCCGCTGCGTCAGCAGCTAAGCCGAAGCCCTATGAGGGCCGCATCGGCCCCGCGGCACGCATGCTGTTGGCAGAAAGCGGCATCCCAGCGGAGGTGGTGACACCCACAGGGCCTTATGGCATTATCACAAAGGAAGACGTGCTGGCAGCCATTGAAGCAGGAGTGAAGGCGCCGGAGGCAGCGCAGCAGCAGCAGCGGCAGCCTCAGCCTTCGACCTCGGCCGCTGCGGCGCCTAAGCCCTCTCCACCAGCAGCACCAGCAGCGCAGCAAGCGGCCCCTTCACCGCAGCAGCCACAGCCACAGCAGCCCTCTGGCGGGGAACCAGCAGCTTACACCGACATCCCCAACAGCCAGATCCGCAAGATCATTGCACAGAGGCTGCTGGACAGCAAGCAGACCATCCCGCACCTGTGAGCCCAGCACTCAAGATGCACCCTGCAGCTGGTACCATTGCTGTGCTGGCTGTGCTGCGCTTTTGCGTCATGCAAGCTGTTTACCTACTGAGCTGTGCCATCCGCTCATGATTTTCCCTTGCCGTGCCTGCCTATGCTGGTGCTTGCAAATCGTACAGCATGTCCCTTTCTCCCTGGCCGCTGCGCCTTCAACTCGTCACCCCTGGCTTCCCCTCTCATCCCCCAACCCTTGCCCCTCCCCTCCCTTGCGTAGCTACCTGAGTGCCGGTGTCGACCTTGACGGTGTGTCTGCTCTGCGCGACTCGCTGAAGCAGCAGGGCACCAAGGTGTCGGTGAACGACTGTGTGGTGCGGGCGGTGGCGCTGGCCCTTGCAGAAGTCCCGGCAGCCAACGCTCTGTGGGATGCGGCGAAGGAGGCGGCAGTGCCTGCAGGATCAGGTACGTGTGCAACAGCGCGTCAAGACCAGGATTCATCTGGGCTGTGGCTGTGGTTGTTTGGAAGCAAAGCAGGCCTGTGTGGACGCATTGCGCAAGCGTGTCAGCCTTGTGTCAATGTTTCCAGCGCTTGCAAGGGTGACGTAGCGTACCACAGCCAGGCACTGGTTTTTCTATTTGCACACCAAATGTGTCCATTCATGCCTCATGGTTCTTTCCACAAATTCACTTGACTGTTGCAGTGGACATAGCCATTGCTGTGGCCACGGACAACGGCCTCATCACCCCCATCATCCGCGCAGCAGACACCAAGCCGCTGCCGCAGATTGCAGCAGAGGTGTGTGCTGCAATGCACATGGAGGGGTGGGGGTGGGGTCCGCCTGTTCGTTTTCTGCAGGTGCAGGCCGAAGGCTACCAGCTGCCCCTCTGCTGCCCTGTTGACATTATCCTCTGGCAGCTGCTCGGTGAACAACCTACCGGTCATCGCCTGCACTTGCACCTCCTCTCGCCCCACAGTTCCTTTTTAAGGACAGATTTCTAGTGCACACACATCGGCCTGTCCTGTTGCTGCCATGCCCGCAGATACGTGAGCTTGCCGGGCGTGCACGTGCCAACCGGCTGAAGCCCGAGGAGTTCCAGGGCGGCTCCTTCTCCATCTCTAACCTGGGCATGTTTGGCATAGACAAGTTCTTTGCCATTGTTAACCCGCCGCAGGTAGGTTGCGTGTACTGTAACGCATGTGTGTATGTTGTTGCACCAGGCTAGTGAGGTTGCCAAGCCCGGCTGATGTTGGAGAATCTGTTAACATTATTGGTGGGAGCTGTGCCGCATAATGCGCCTTGTTGGTTGTTCTGATCCTTGCCTTTGGTCCATGCTGTCTCCCCACAAGCAGGCTTGCATCATGGCAGTTGGCGGGGCGCGCAAGGTGACGGTGATGCGTGACGGACTGCCTGCTAGCAAGACGCAGATGACTGTCACGCTGTCAGGTGCGTGGGACGCTGAATGCCACTGGGTGGGCCTGGCCGCCTACGGTATTGTGATTGCTTATCCTGGCCTTTCACGCTTGCACCGGTGAACAGGTCCTTCTGTTTGTCCGCTCAATGTGGCCGCTCTTTGAGGTGCCTGATGCTGCTGGGATGAAAGTCAACATCATTTTCCCGGTCCAGCCATGTTATCAAGAGTGTTCTTAGCTGCCTGGCAATCTCTATCCGCCCGTCATCCCATAGGCCCCGCAATGCCTAGGCCCACCCGCCGATCACAAATTTCCTTTCCTGTCCTCCGTGCAGCCGACCAGCGTGTGTACGATGGGGAGGTAGCCTCAGCCTTCCTGGCAGCCTTCAGCCGCCACATCAGCAGCCCGTACCGCCTCATGTGACGCTGCACCGCTTGATGCATGCATGCACTGCAGCACACTCATCTCTGCAACATAATGTGGACGTGCTTTCAATGGGCTTATTTGCAACTCAAATCAAGATGATGAGATGGCTTGCTGGCGGTCCTTTTGACCCGTTGCCATCCATCCAACGTTGTTGCATTGACCGTCTCTCCTGCGCCTTGCGCTCAGTTCCACCCGTCCGCTGCCTGTCTGGTTGCCTTGACGGCATCGCATCAGCATATGCAACTGCTTGCATGTTACATACCCACTGCTGCAAAAGGGCCAGCAATGGGTGACCCCAAGGCAAGAGGTTCCAGGGTACAGAGGGGGCAGGGGCCATGTAGTAGGCACGATACTAGCTACAGCCCAAGGGGCGTGACGTGGAGAAATTGCCGCAGCACCCCCTGGGGCTGCAGGTGGTTGTGTTAGATGGCGCACATGCTCAATGATGCGCATGGGCATGTCAACAGGAAGGTGGCGGCAGAAATGAAATGCTCTCGAACAGTATTCTTCATTCATTCTAAGCGATAGGGAATGAAAAGCAGGAATGAGTTGAGGGCCAACTGCCGTGCTGCCCAACACAACACGAGGCACAGCGCGAGACCACCTTAGCCTGGCACAACAGGGGTCAGCATCGTCAGGAAACCGTGTTGCTCATCCGCAGGAGGGTAGCTGCACACGCAAAGGGCTGGCAAACCAGCTGGCATGCACTGGAAGGTCAGCCACTGCGCTGAGCTGCTAGTACAAAGCTGACGATAAGCTGCACTGCGCTGAGGTGTACCATGGCTGGGCTGATCTGAGCTGGCAGTGAGCTGGGCCTGGAGGTTGGACGTACTGAGTACAGCTCAGCCCACGCTGCCCTCCAGCTTGAGCGACATGAGCTGGTTCACCTCCGCTGCAAACTCCAATGGCAGCTCGTTGAACACCTGCAATGGGGCACACATGGCATGTAAGGCATCAGCACACTTGTTGTTGTGTGCACGTGCGTGTGGTGGGGTGGCGGGTGGGGCATTGGTGGTGG
>JAAMXP010000624.1:0-10472 GCA_019693395.1 Ettlia oleoabundans
CTTTTGCAGGCGGAGGGATGTTGAGGGGCAATGATAGGTTGGGGTCCTGATGTATAATATTCAAAAGGACTTTTTTGGAAAGGCAGGGCGGAGGTTGCTCTCGTGCAGGTCGGTTCATTGCGGCAACAAAGCAAGTTTTAGTGATGGTGTAACCAGGAGCGGCATATTAAAGAGAGGAAGCAAGCATATGAACTAACACAGAAGAATGCAGCCCACGAGGCTGGCAGGCGGACAGGTGGGCACGGAGGCAGACAGGTAGAGGGCTGTCATCGGCAGGACGGCAGGACGGCAGGAGGCCAAGCGGACAGCTAGGCAGCCGGGAAGGCAAACAGCCCGGCAGCCGTAATGCGGGCAGCGTCTATCACGCAAATGGGCAGGCTGGTGGCAGGCAGGCGGGCAGACAGCCATACCCTGGCGGTCAGGCAGGAGGCAGGCAGGCAGGCAGGCAGGCAGGCAGGCAGGCAGGCATACTTCTCCCTCTCCCTGACATTTGCTTATCGTGTCTCACAGTCGAATGTGGCTTCAATCAACTCACTCACCGCAACTGCAGCACAATGGGGTTGCAAACTTTGTGAAAGCATGCTGGCACGACAGATTTTGAGAGGGTGACTAGATGGAACAAACACAAGTGCCGTCTTTTATTCTGGGTGTGCCAGTTGTGCTTGTGGTTGCCACCCCAACTGCTCTACTGGAGTTGCTCTCCCTGCCTACCAGCACTGCTGCCGTCGCCGTCGGCTGCATTCGCTGCCAACTGCAACCCTTGTTGCAGTTATACACACAGCTCAGTTCTGTGGCAGGTGAGGCCTACTTGATGTCGAACCCGACGCCACCGGGGCTCACAATGCCGCCGCTATCCATGTCGAATGCCGCCACATTGCCTGCATGGCAGGGGAGAGAAAGTTCAGTTGTGTGTGTGTGTGTGTGTGTGTGTGTGGGGGGGGGGGGGGGGGNGTATAGACGGGTCACGGTACCAGCAGCGCTGCCTGCAGGCATGCCAGCTGGCATGCTTGCAACCTCATCGCACTGCAGCTGTAGTGCCGGAGAGTCAGTTTGACAGTCGAGGTGTGCAATCTGCTGCGCACGCCTGGCAAATCCCAGCAAGCAGAGAAGCCAGTGCATGCGATGCAGCTCAGGCTGCATGCTGCGTCCAAATGTGCCGACACTTGCCAACGCCTGTCACGCACCGATGGCAAAGCCTGCACATCATCCAGTGCGGGGGCAGCAGAATTTCATTTCAGAAACCTCCCCTCAGTGCATCGGCAAAACTCCGTGTGCTCTGCTTTCAATGGGAAAGAAGCTGCCCAACCCTCCTCATACTTGCTTCGTTGCATGTGCCTGGGGTTGCCTTTCATTGCAATGGGCATAGAGCGATTGCAAATGTCAAGGCACGGTGGATGCATCAAGTTGGGTGCTCACCGTAGCCGGAGTGGATGTCTGGCATACCGATGGACGCACCCACGATCCCTGCAGAGGCATTCGCACTGGAATATTCGGAATGCGGGACAAGCAGGCAGTCACCACCAGTGGCCACTGGCAGGAAAAAAAACAAAGAGTGGCGCCTGAAGAAGCTGCTGCATCATAGCCGGGGCATGAAGAAACCGGGCAGCAATTTGGTTTTGAGAGGCAAGCACGGGTGCTGCGCCTGATGTAACTGCTGACTATACTGTGCCCGCTGTGTTGCAACCTTGTCAGCACGACTGACCTGGCAGCGTGGCCACGTTGCACAACTGCTTGACAGCTGCCGTGAAGCTGCCACCTGCCGTCTCGAGCTCGCCTACCACTGCAGGACATGCGATGGTGATGACTCATTCCAGCAATCGCAAAGGTTGGGGATACTGGAAGAAGGGACTAAAATTAGATTAGAGGGTGCAACAGAAGGCAGATGGGCAGGCATGTACGCACCACTGGTCGAAACCTTGCCGGCACCCACCCACCCCCATCCCCCACCCCACCCAGGCTCAGCAGCTTGGGGTTGGCGTAAAACTTGGAGGGCACCCGCATGCCCTTGACATGGCCTGCAGCGGTGGCATGCGTGGCACATGAACTGCTAGAGCATGCTAGCTTTTACGCGTTATTATTCCAGCAAGCCAACCAGCAATTCGCTGCCCATGCTCCATCCAAGCTGCAGCCCACGCGTGATGGAAAGGCTTTATGCACTCTTCCGCTCGCCCGCTTCTGACCTGTTCATTGGACATGGCATGCATGGCACCGCATGGCATGGTGCCAAGCAGTAATGCCAAAGCAATCAACTATCTGTCTCTGTCTGCCTGTTACACCCGTGTGGAATGTGTCACCGCTACCGGTCCACCCGTGGCGCAGCAGCTTGGAAAAGACTAGACCCACACACCTTGCGGAATGCCGTAGCAGACATTGCTGATGCGAGTGATGCAACCAGACTGCTTTAGCAGCGCCTCAATGTCTGGCTCCCCTGTTGTCCCAGCTTCTGCAGTTGTGGCTCCTGCTGCAGTGGTCTCTGCCATGGTGGACGGCTTAACCGTGCCCTTGCCCTTGGCTTTGGCCCTCTCCCTTGCTGCAGCGCCCTTTCCAGGTTCTTGCTTGCGGGCTGGCGTGTCGGGCTGTTCCCCACCAGTACTCGACCCTGCACACTGGGGCGGCGGGTGGTGAAACAGTGCCACAGCTTTGGTCGGGTTGGGGTGCCTGCTTCACTCCCGTCACATCAGCAGACCTGGTCCTATGGCAGGGTCAGAAGCAACGCAACTAGCACATGCCGCGAGGCTTGTCCCTCTGTGCTCACAGGGACAAGCAGCCGTAAACACACAGGCACGGCCCTGCAGCAGCGGCTGCAGGTGGCTCACCTGTGGCTGGGTGCTCGGGCGAGGTGGCGCCACCAATGCCAGCTACCCCTGGATGCTCCCCTACCGCCGCAACTGGCGACGCCTCGGGTGGAGCCTGGTCTGCACCTAAGCACCGAGCCACAGGCAGCATTGGGGTTGGGTTCTGATGCAGCCGAGAAAGCAGAAGATGACGCGCATGTGTGCATGCAGCAACCAGGTTCTTCGTTAAGTAGTAGGCATACATCAGATCAGACGGCAGCTGGGTGGCAAACCGAGTTGGAGGGAGCTGCCTGCCCAGCGCTGTAGTAAGGCCTGGTGAGCGAGGCACCCTGAAGCTGATGGCACCGTCAATGTGCCGCCGCCACAGCAGACCGCATATGTGAGGGGAATGACTCCTTTAGAGTGAATGAGAAACCGGAATAGGCGCCAACGGGTACCTGGAGGCACGCCTGACGGCACGCGCTCACCCAGTTGCGCCTTGGCCAGCCTCTCTGCCACGTATTCGCTTGCAGAGTCGTCCAGGGGCGCCTTGCGCTCCACATCTACCTCAAACTCCTGCACGACACCGATTCTAACTTAACAGAGTGTTGCATGCGCGACGAAAACCCACTGGGTACCAGCCGCTGGGTTCGGGGCCCGGAGCGGCGGCGGCAACGCCGCTAGCAGCTGCGTGACACTGAGCCCTTGGACCTGCCATCGCTGGATGCTGCAGGCCGATACATGGGAAACCAGTTGAGCAGCCCACCGGCCCCTCCAAGAACGTCTCGCTGGTGTTTCCTGGTTCCGCCATCGGACGTGTTTCAAACCGCTCCACCAACTGCGAAACCTCGACAGACACTGTGTGGTTACGCTGCACGGCGCGTCTGTAGGCGAGATGCAAAATACCCCGCCCTAGGAAGCTTGGCAGTAGCTCTCAGGTTGGACGTGTACAGCAGCGGATCTGTCGGTCCTAGGATGTCAATCAACAAACAAGAGCTTCCCCCTCTCTTCTCAAGTGACAACTATTTCCATCATTGTGTGTGTGTGTGTTACATAACCCCGCTACTTAGGCCCTACTGGACCTGGGCAGGGGAGCCGTACCGGCCGACTCATAACCGTGCCTGCGGGTATAGCCGGCAGCCAAGGGACACCCCTCCCTTGACCTGCCAGCAGCCAAGGGACACCCCTCCCCAAGCCTGCTGACCGTCCATCATTGCAGCAGTTCTGGTAAGCACAGATTTGTGGTGAAAGCTATGTAAGACAAGGGCTAAGATTTATGTGCTACGATGGCGCCACGCCGTGCATCCGCGCCTGCATGCAGTGACAAGCACAAAGGGGCGCTGGCATCATATCGCCTGGCAGGCACGGCGCCAACATATATCGCTGCCCGGCCCTGGCAAGCCCTCACTGCAATGCTGTTCATATCATTCCTTGGCGGCACACCCCTTGACAGTAGGCAAGAAAGCGTGCAAGGCGGCAGTCGCATACCTGCTCTGCCTTTACTTTGGGCAGGCAGCCAGCGGGAGGTGGGAATTCTTGTCGCAACATCCTGAGCGCTGCCGCTCCTGCTGCCGCACGCTGCATCCCATTCGTCCCTTGGGCACCTGCAACAAACGCATGAATCTAGCAAGGGCAGCGGTATCAATGCATTGTTTACCCCTCAAACCGCTCACAAGGTGGTAGGAGAGGCAGAAATCAAAGTGCTCGCCAAATGAGCGCACATCAAACAGGCAGGATGGCAAAAGCTGAGTACAGATGTTGGTAAGAAGTAGCTGCTGGAACATAGGTACAGCAACAAAAAGTAGCAGCAAAAAGTCCTCAGAACGGACCCCTGCCATGGGAGGGATCTATGATCACGCTCCCTACCGTCGTCGAACTGTGGCGCAGCACCAACTGGCACCGTCAGCCAGAGCAGTGTCTCAGGCTCAAGCAGGGGTCCCTTGCATCAGCCTCGAACTTGAGGAGCTTGTCTGAGTTGAAGAACACAGAGCAAGGTGTACGCCCTATACAAGAGACCCTGTTCTAGTATAGTCGTGAAAGCACCACTGAAACAACCATCGAAAATGAGGGGGTTGGCATATGCATGCAACCAGGTTATGGCCTGTTAAGCACCTGCCTCCCCCTTCTGCATCTCTGCCCTGCCTCTACACGCCATTGGCACATACACACCTGCCCAAAGCCCCAGCATCCACATGCATGCACATTGTAACAGGAGCCATGCCCCAAACCTCGAGCGGCAGCCACAGGCCCCCGTTGCCTCTAGCATCGCCTAAACGCCCTAAAAGCGGCCCCACAGGTGTTCGAGCGTGAAACGCCTCGGCCAGCCACGGTCAAGGGTGCTGGTCTGGCAGCAACCATCGCAGAGAGCCAGAAGCGGGGAGCGGCGGCGGCGGTGGTCGGGGCTGTCACAGGCAGAGGAATCACCCGGGCTGCTCGCACGCTCGATGCCGTGCATGCTAGTGTCGTAGGAGCCTAATCGCATGACCCTGTCGACGGCGGGGGCGTCCAAACCGAGGCGAAGGGTTTCTCTTAGCCATGGGAGGAACCTCCCGCTCTTACTCTGGCCAACGCGTTGCATGTGCATACACAAACAGAAAAGCGGCCGATCGCTACGCAAGACCCAGTGAAGGGTTGGGGTGGCGATGGCCCCATCTGCACGCCTCAAACGCAGGCAGCTGCCCGCGTGTCGCGTCTAGATCGAATCGCAGATGCGCTTCGAGTGGCTTGAAAGGCGGTTTCTCATGACTTTGACCCGAAGTTCATGAGTGCCACCTCATCACCGCTTGTTTCAGGAAATGGCGGGTGCATGCGGTGCGCAACCAGGGTCACCTGCTTGCCTCTTTCTTGCTTGGGGATGCCTTTGCATGCTTCCCGTGGCATCTATGCGACAGCCTGCTGCACAATGTGGAAGGGGCTGTTGGAAACGTCCCTGAAGTAGACAGGCAGGGTCACTTCTGTCCGCATCCTGCGCAACCGGTGGTGAGTTTGGCACCAGCCCCGCCCCGCCCCGCGACTATTGACACCACATGAACGATTCAGGCAAACTACATTAAAAGTCGCGTCCGTGCTCATGCAATGGCTCACCAGCAGAGCCGGGTTGACTCATGTGCCCTATTGCCGTTGCAGCCACTCGTCTATTACGCTGGTGCGCTAATGACACTTCCGGACGCTGGCAAGGAGACATGCAATGACCACTGAAAGATATTGTAAAAGACGCTGCTCAAGTTCATCGCACAGCAGACGAGGTATCCCTGGGCGTGATTGCAGCCGCAGCAGGGAAGGCATGCCAGCACGCAGTGTGAACCAAACAGCCCCGCCCACCGCACATCCACCGGCCTTGCGTCACGCCTCAGCCTCCAGAACGCCTACAGAAAGCTATTCTACTGATGATCTGCGACAAACCATCCAACCGATGGTAGCTTTGTCCAACAAACCTTTCCACAGGCGCCGGCGCCTACCCATGCTGGCGTCGGCCCATCATTGCTGTGCAGCGCTGTGAGGTGTGTGCATACGGATTTATGGCACCCAGGATGCGGGCTCTTCTGGTGGTGGGCCCGCTGCTTCTCGTCGTGGCAGCAGGTGCGCGGGACGCGGCAGGGTTGGGCCTCCTCTGGTGGCTTTCAAAGAGCGGCGCTTACCTGTTGTACAAGATATGTAGTTGCACCAGTGCGAGCACGAAGCGCGATTTGGACTGATTACCCCTTGGCGTGCCTTTCCCTGGCTGCAGCCGCTACAGGAGCCGCTGCCCAGGCCATTAGCAGCGAGCCGGAGGGCGAGTTATGCTTTAACCAGCTGCAGGCGAGTTGTGCGCGCCTGCATGGCGGGGCGGAGTGGCGCTGCAACATTACCGCTGGAACAGCTGCGGCGGCTTGCCCACACTTTACCCACCTGCTTGTCATCCCTCTGCCTCCAAGCTGCAGGTCTTAGGAACACACAACAGCTACCACCAGGCGCCGCCGCCGGAACTCTTGCAGGCCCTGGGGCTGGCCGCCGGCCCGCTGCGCGCTTGGCAGTACACCCACCTGCCTCTTACAGCGCAGCTGGATGCGGGGGTTCGAGCCCTGGAGCTCGATGTTTACTGGGACCCACAGGGAGGAACCTATGGGCAGGTGCGTAGCCAACGCCGTTCTACCACCTATGGGCAGGTGTGAAGCCAATGCCTTTCTACAGCTGCTGACGTTCAGACACCTGAACGGCTGATATGGGTGCACCTGGGCTGACAGAGGCTGTACGATGTCGCCCAGAGGGAGGGAAGAGCCCGGAGAAGCCAGCAAATAGGGCTTGCAGGTTATGTGCGCTGTGAGCGCCCACCAGGCTTCCTGCTACCGAGACAAGGATGCCCCATCCCATCTTCCTTCCATGAAAGAACAACTTGCAGCCTACTTCCTGCTTATGACATTTCCATGCAGTCTGCCGGGCTGCGCATCGCAAACCAGAACGGCTGGCTCATGGATCCAAAGTATCAGCAGCCTGGATTCAAGGTGGGTAAGGGCAGCGTGCAACCTTTATGTCCTTGCTTGCAACTTTGCCAGTGCAGCAGGGCAAATCGCCGCTGTTGTGAGCTTCTTAAATGACAAAAGGAAAAAGAAGTAGAGAAAGAACCCGATAAATATTGCACGCTGCTGCTGGGATGCTCGTGTCACCTGCCAAGAGCAGCAGCACCCACATAGCACGTACCCACCGTGCATGCTGCTGCCACCGTACATTGATTGTGGTGCCGTGAATGGGAGTCTTGCTAGTAATGAAGATGTTGAACTATCATGTGTCTTTGGGTATATTCAATCTGCGCTGTTCCGTTCTCCCTGCCCGCCCGCAGGTGCTGCACGTCCCAGACTTTGACTTCGGCACCAGCTGCATACTGCTGGCTGACTGTCTGGCTGAGATTCGGCAGTGGTCGGGTGAGTGAAGAAGCACCTTGTGCCCAGCCCGGGGAAGCAAGCAGATCTGACAATCTCAAGGGCCCTGCGCCGGCCCTGGTACTATTAACCCATTGTAGTACCAGGGCCACACCCGCAAGCCCACACCCGTAGGTACACACCCACAGATCCACACCCTGCCATTGGCACCCTACAATCTACACCCCTTCTCCCACATTCTCCGGACTTGCACCCGCACCAGTTGCCCAACTATCTGTGTATACGCGTGCAGTCATCACCCTGTTCCCATGTGTTGCAGACGCGCACCCGCGCCACTTGCCCACCCAGCTGCACTTGTATTCACCATCCCTTCCCCCCACGTGTTGCAGACGCGCACCCGCGCCACCTGCCCATCCAGCTACACATCGAGGTGAAGGAGGGGGGGCAGGTGCAGGAGTCGCTTGGAGCCCTGCTGACGGGGCTGCTGCTCAACATGCTGAGCGGCAGCACGGCCGAGGGACCGAGCAGGTGGGGCGCACTCTGGTGGTGGCGGTGGTCGTGGTTGTGGTGTCCCACTGCACTTGCCATTAAGACTTGCTTGCTCATGATTGATTTAGAAGCTGACCATTATGCTGTTCGCGATACCGCTGCTTGTGCTTCTGCTTCTGCTGCTGCTGTTGGGGATGCCTCTCAACATGCTTAGCGGCAGCACGGCCGAGGGCCCGAGCAGGTTAGGCACACGCTGGTGTTCTTGTTGTTGCTGCTGCTTCTGCTGCTGCTGCGGGTGCTCCTGCTGCTGTTCCTTCTGTTGCTGATGCTGCCGGTGGTGGTGGTGCCATGACACTGCTACATCAACTTGTACTGGCTCGTGGCTGGTATGAAGTTGCCTGTCGTGATCAAGTTCCAATTTTCCTTTTTCAATCGTGTTTATGTTGGCAAACGGGGTCTGAAATTAACCAATCTTATAGCCAAAGTTGGCTTGGGGCTGCTGGAGTTTGGCTTGGCCAGGTGGCGGTATCAGAGGTGCCGCTCACTGCTAATGAGCCAGAAGAACCCTGCCTCTGCAGATCCTGTTACCACCAGGTTGCAGCAAAACGTTGACACAACAACTGACAGCATCGCTCATGAATTACCGCAAAAACTTGTGTGTAATGAGCACCCATGAAGTCCCAACACAACTGAGTTGGCGGGTGCACAGGTGGCTGCTATACCTGCTGTGCCTCATCCCAAGTGGCAAAGGCCTTCTCAAGGAAGAAACTTTCAAGCTGCACAGCACACACGAAGTTTGGCTAAGCCGACTTGAGAACTGGCTATGGGGTTGGCCGCGCACCTTTGGCGCGTTGCTTCTTTTTCAGCCATAACTTTGGCTTGGAGCACTTCGCGCCCGAAGCCAAATCCCAACTTTTCTGCCCATTTTAGCCAAGTTTGGCTTATAGCCAAACAAATCGGAACCCTGGTCGTGATGATGTCAACACCGCTGCTGCTGCTGCTGATGGTACTGCTGCAGCTGCTTTCAAAGGTACTGTTGATGCTTCCGCTGCTGATGGTACTGCTGCTGTTGCTTTTCAAGGTACTGTTGATATGGAGACTACCGCACAATGGCCAACCGAGCAAGCTTCATCGGCCGCCCCCCCTGGCTGCTGGTTCTGCTGTGATTGCTGTTGAACATGTTGAGTGGCAGTATCGCACAGTGGTCAACTAGCGGGGCAACTAGATTGCAAGCTACAGGGGCCGCCGCTCCTGGCTTATGCTTCTGCTGCGATGCCGCTGGTGAAGCACCAGTTCGGTTTGGCAGACAGGCACACCAACCGAAACCTCCACCCTCGCACCCCCAATCACACACCCATGCACCCCTTAATTGTTTTGCAGCCTCGTGGAAGTGCCGCAATCCACCGCTCAGGTGTTCCTGGACCTCCAAGCTGAGCTGGCAGCGGCGTTTGGCGGCAGCACCGCCGACGGCGGCGTCCTGTTGACGCCCGACGACGTGCGGGCGGCACTGGATGCTCCCGAAGGGGCGGACCTTCAGGAGCTGCTAATGGCGGCCTCGGGCAGCGGGCCTTGGTAAGCAATACTGCTAGTTCTGCGCCCCTGCTGCTCCTGCTGTGCTGCTCCTGCTGCCGCTGCTGCTGCAGCTGCTGCTGATGGCCGCCCCCGGCAGCGGGCCTTGGTGAGCGATTACACTGTTGACTTATTGCTGGTGCTACTCCATCTGCTGTTTGCTCCTGCCGCTGCTGGCGCTGCTGCTGCTGTTGGCGGCCCCCGGCAGCGGGCCTCGGTGAGTGATTGACTTTTACATTGTTGACTTGGTGCCGGTGCTATCCCTCCTGCTGTTTGCTCCTGCTGCTGCTGCTGCCACTGTTGGCGGCCCTCAACAGCGGACCCTGGGGAGCGACCCGACCCACTGCCTGTTGGGGCAGTGTTGGTTCCTTTCTGCTGCTGTTGCTGCTGCTGCTGTAGCAGATGCTCATTGCACCACCTGGCAGCGGAACCTGAGAGCATTTCCAGCGACAGTTCAATGCTGGCGCCGCTGCCGCCATGCTGTGACAGCTGCTGGGTGCTCCCTCTTCAATGCCAGTGGCGATGTTGCCATGCAATTCTGCTGCTGGGTGCTGTTTTGTTTGTGGCCAGTTGCACGCACGACTTCAGGCGTGGGATCTGATATAAATGTACTGTCCGCTTGCCCAACCTGTACTGCAAAGCAGCCCGTGGCCCAGCCTAGATTCCATGCGGGGTAAGGTGATGGTGAAGCTGATTCAGTACGGCGACAGCAACCTGGCATCCCTGCTGCAGCAGGCATACCCTGACCTAAGTGAGTTAAGGGTGCGGGGGGTTGGCGCGGGGG
>JAAMXP010000625.1:0-10325 GCA_019693395.1 Ettlia oleoabundans
CAGCCAATTTCTCTTCTCCGTGTTGCTCCAAAAGCAACTAGTGTATGATCCTTCTTGAACAACTGACACAATATACAGCTTGCCCGCTACAGCCAATTTCTCTTCTCCGTGTTGCTCCAAAAGCATCTAGTGTATGATCCTTCTTGAACAACTGACACCATATACAGCTTGCCCGCTACAGCCAATTTCTCTTCTCCGTGTTGCTCCAAAAGCAACTAGTGTATGATCCTTCTTGAACAACTGACACCATATACAGCTCGCCAGCAGGATTTGCCCACATGCATCAATTATGGTTGATATCGGGCCAAGCAGGCACGCAGCTCAGCAGCAGTAATTTCAATCGTGCCTCAACTCAAGGTTGATGCCAGCTCCAGCAGGCACACAGCTCAGCAGCAGCACTGCGACAGGCGCCCCAACTCATGGATGCCACCAGGCCATGCAGGCACAAAGTGCGCACTCACCGCCATCATCCGTGCCAGCGGCTTGCTCTGAACCCTGCGCAGCATCAATCCCTGGCCGCGCCTGCTCACAGACACTACTGCGGGGGCTTGCACCCAGGGCTCTCCATCTACCTGCAGGTCGAAGATGGCAGGCAGACACACAGACAGGCAGCCAACCGGCAGGACCACGTTATGCCTCCTAGCTGTCGGCTCTGATAACCCGACACGGCAGCACCCCATTACGCAAAACATGGTCACGTGGACAGGGCAGCACACAAAACGCTCCTGCTAACTTAATGTACATTGTCAAGTATGAATCGCACACACAGCCACCTGCTGGGGCATGACTCACCTGCATGGGCAGCGGGCAAAGCGAGGTGATGGCCACCTGCCGACCCTGGCCCAGCCGAACCGCCCGCGACAGCCCAACTTGAAGCTGTCCCAGGTGCCAGGAGCCGTAAACCGCCACCAGCTGCAGGCGGGCAGGCAGGCGGGTACACACGCAGGGAGGCAGGCAGGCGGGTATGCAGGCAACCAGGCAGGTAGGCAGCCAGGCGGCCAGGCACGGTGAAAGCTGAAGACAAGTGGGCGGAAAAGGGGGGGGGGCAGGACATGAAGGCAGGAGGGTACCGGCAACTGTGGACAGCCCCTGATTGATACTGAAGCCCCTGGCGAGGGATGTATCTTTTAATCTCTCAGCAGCACTGCACTGTCCAGCCAGCAATTTGTGCAATGCACGCCCCAACCGCTCCCATGCTGGCGTATGCTCACCTCAACCCTTGCATCCATCATGCTCTGAGCCGTCTCCCCTTCCCCTTCTCCTTGTCCCTGCCCATGCCCCCCGCCGCCGCCGTCACTGCCGCCGCCGCTGCGCCAGCTGGGTTGCCCGAGGCTGTAGCTGTTGCGCCAGAGGTCCACCCCTCCCATGTATGAGTTTATATTCAGCACCAGCAGGCCCTCAATATCGGGGGGGAGCTCCACCAGCCTGCCATCACACACAACCTGCATGCATGTCCAAACCAAAGATAAATAGAAAGAAAGGACACACCCTAGGGCATGGACCGAGGAAATCAGCAAGTAACGGCCCTAAGGGACCGCCTCCTGCTGGCTACCAGGCATTGTTGAGAAAGGAAAAGGCACGAAAATGAAGCAACAAACAAAATTCAACAAGTGCCACTTTCGGAAGCTTAGATATTTATGGGGATAGATTTCACACCTATAGAAAGGTTTGGTACATGCACAGCAAGACATAATTGAAGCGCAATCCCCAGTACGCAACAGTCTCAAAAGGAGCCTTTTGAAGGAACCAGACAAGTTTTACCAGCCAGAACCAGCTTTCAGGTGGGTGTCCAGATCAGAGGTCACCCCATTTCGCCCTCACAAGAACACCCATCTCGACACTTTAAGCTGACACAGTCATGGGCGCACCACCTACCTCCAACTTGCGAGCCAGGTTGCTGCACGCGTGCCCTGACACAATATCTTTGCCCCCCACCGCGGTGTACCTGCACACGACATGTCGAGGGGTGCAAGCGGGAAAAAACTAGTTACCGCAATGGACCACGGCAGCACCGTGCAGTACAGTCCACACGGCACGGTGCTCTTAAGCTCAGCACACAGGGAATGCATGGTATAGTACCGCAGGACGTGCACAGATCATGCACCGACAGGCAGCAAGCAGCAGGCAGCAGGCAAGAACAATCTTCTACAGAGTGGCAGCACGGCAGGTACTTGTCGACATCCCAGCAAGCTACCAAAAACCACCCTCGTGGTATGTGGTTGCTGTCTAGCCAGCCAGCCAGCCAGCCAGCCAGCCGGAAGGCTTCCCAGTAGGCTAGCAGGCCGGTGCTGCCGCCACCGAGCCACCCATGCAGCCAATAAGCCACCCATATACCCTCTCGTAAACCCAGTCTGCATTTTGCCCCATATACACACACAACGCACACCATCCATGCACCCAGCCACCCAAACAGCCAGTCAGCTCACTCACCACAGCTTGTTGCCCAACTGGCTGGTGAAGAAGAAGGGCATCTGCTCCCGCATTTGGTGGAACTCAAGCGCCACCTGCAGCAAGGTGTTTGCAAAGAAGTATATATATATATGTGTGTACGGTGCCTTTATATGCATACGACAGTGTATCAACATGGTAATAACATTCGACAAATTAACACACGGTCTGATGGAACTCAAGAGCCACCTGCAGCAAGGTGTCCGGAAACATAGTCTTACAGTATATACATAGCAATACAGTGTTAGATATACGCACTGTAGCATCCACGCCAATCCCCAGGTTAACTTTCCGCACCTTGGCATCCACACCAATGCCCAGGTAGTTGTTCATCTGCTTCACCACAGCACGGGGGGCTGCTGAGCTGGCACCGCCGCTGCCACCTCCACCACCTCCTCTGTGCAGCAGAGAGGAGAGCCCCCGGTTGGCCATGGACTGCAGCTTGCTGCCATCCAACGCTGCCTGCAGCTTGCCTGCGTTGTAGGAGAGGAAAAAAGGGGGAAAAGGGGCGTCGAAAGGGCAAAGAAGGGAGAAAACCAGGCATGCAAGACAGGAAACAGGGGAGCCATAAGCAGAAAATCAGAAGGACAAACGGTGTCGCTGAAGGGGAGGAAAGAAGGGAAGAAAGACAAGGCAGAGCCACAGCAGGAAGGGCAAGATATTGCCGTGTAATACAGGGCAGCTATCAAAGATATGTTCCATGCAGGTTGAGAGCTGAGCACATCATGCAGCACTAGCGCAAGGTGACAGCAATGAACGCGGGGGGGGGGGNGTACACTGCCCCCTGCACGCCCTTTGCGCAACAGCTGACAAATGCAGGCACTATGCACAAAGCCCCTGCACACACTTTTCGCGACAGCTGCCAAATGCAGGCATGGTTTAGGCAGCGCTGCAGTGCCTATAGCTGGTCAATTGCTGTGGCCAAAGGGCTGTGATGCAGCTGATACAGCCGAACATCCGCACCTCAGCAGGGGCTCACCCCTGGGGGATTTAGCACAGCAGGGTCTCACAGCACAGCACAACAGGGAATCATAACACAGCACAGCAGAGCAGGGTCTCACAGCACAGCACAGCACAGCACAGCACAGCACAGCAGCAACTCACCCCTGGGAGACCTGAGCAGAGCAGGTTCTGGAGGAACAGGCGGCGACAGGCTCACATTCCACCTGCAGGGCACAAAGCAGGGAGGGGGAAACCAGCCAGGTGGTTTGTCAGTCCATTGATGGCGCCATCACGCACACAACCCGCCGCATCAGCTGCCCATTTGCCACCCACTCCCTTTCCAGCAAGAAAGCAAGCAAGCACAAATGACCACTCACCCCATCCCAGCAAGAGTTAAACAAGCCAGTACAAACGGCCAGTGGTTAGGAAGTGTGACTGCAGGCCCTATCGGCTCCCCAGTATTATCCGCCATGTCGCTCAGGAGTCACTGTGCCCCCCCGCCCCACCCCACCCCACCCTACCCCGCACACACACCCACACACACCACCACCCGCACCCGCGGCCGCTCCCGCATGCGCACGCCCGCCCGTCCGCACACACACCACCGGCTTTCAGCCTTATCTGCTACATAGACCAGAAATCACTATGCCCCTCCCAGCTATCGTTGGGACGCGCCTGTCAATGGAGGAGCGCGCTGAGTGCTGCACTTCAGCCAGCATGGTGCCCACATCTTCCTGCTGCCACGCGCCGTGCCCGCCGCCCCAGCCCAGGCATCGCGCGAGGTCGTTGCCTGTACAGCGAGGTGAAGAAGGTGTTGCATTCAGAGGTGTTGCATTCAGCAACCTGAAACACCAAGCTTGGTGTGCTATCGCATGAAGATGTTGACCGGGTCTTGGCGATGGACAGATGTAACTGCACAGGGATAGCGTCAATCATGCCGTGCATGGCATACCAGGAGATGCGGCAACCGCGAGCAGAAAACACATGAAGCAGCGGTTGTGACATGGCGGATCGAATAATAGCAACAAGACATGAAGTGACGACCGTAACGTTAAGCGAGCACAGAAGGGAGCCATCGCACCTGTTCCCAGGGGCAGCACCGCGACAGGCGGCGGCGTCCAGTGCGGTCTGCCGGCGGCTGCCTGCGCCGCTTTCACTTCCTCCAGGCAGGACAGGATCCAGGCAACTGCAGGACGGATGGCAAGGTTGAAAGGAAACGGGCAATGACAGAAAGAAAGAGACATGAGACAGACCTAAGCTTATTACATTAGGATTAATGCACACCAATAAATTTGCAACAAGGCAGGACAGGGGGACCCGTTGGGGGTTCAAAGCATGTCTGCAGGACATCAAGGGTAGTAAGGTGTGCAGGGATGTAAGAGCTCTCTCTCACACACACACACACACACCGCTGCCGTCGCCCCCGACCACCAGTATGCGCGTCTGCGCCGCTACCGGGGCAAACAGCTGCAGCGCAGCATCAGGCTTCTGCCGCGGCAGCTCCACCACCTGCACAGCACAGCCAAGTGGACAGACGCCTCAGCTGATCAGGCATCTCGTCGGACAGCTAGGCATATAATTAATCGACCGGGTCACCAAGACGGCCAACATGGTGTTGCCTGGCATAACCCCAGGCCTTTGAAAGCTGCCATATCCATCAAGCAGCTGCACTGCAGTGTGCTGCACCTGGAGAGGGTGCAGGATGCGCAAGAAGCGGTGGCGTAGGGTGGCCCCTACCTGCAGGCAGGCAGGCAAAGGGCAGCAGCGTTAAGCGTGAATTCGATAGTAATATAAATATGTGGGCAAGTGTGGGATAACCATCTTACGCTACATGAGAGTATCAGGCGGATCAACCAATATATTGGAAGCTCACATCAACAATGGCGAAAGATTGTTGAGCCTAAGCATTGCTGTGTGAAGCCTATTCAGTAGTAGCTTGTGGGATAGCTGGGATTGAACAAAGGACCACATAGCAATCACCCCACCCACCTGCGGCCCGCTTTTTGTGTTGATAAACACGAGCACTGGTTTGCATCCAGGTGGCAACTGGTCTGCGAGGACAGCATGTGGGGGGTGGGATGATGTTGTGTGTGTGTGGGGGGGGGGGGGTTGGGTGGGATGGGGTGGGGTGTGGGGGTCTGCAAGCTCTATTGCTGAAAACGGGCTTGGGACAAGCAGGCATCTACACCAAAATGCAGCCGGCCAGGCCCCCCAATCCCTCTCCTCCTGACTGTGCTTGTGCGGGTGGGCAGAAGGGGTTGCGATCACATATATGTTTGCAATCGGCACACAAGAGGCCCCCAAGTTCTGCTCAAACAGCACAAAAGTGGCATTGCCATCATTTAAGTGATTGTTGTCAGCGTCCAAATGGCGCTCAAGTACTTCTCAGCCTAAATTGACAGCAGCAAAAAGTGGCAGCTGCACCCACCGATGCGATAGTCCTGCCACTGTAGCTGCGCCGGGCGGTAGAGCTTGCGCCACCAGCTGCTGCGTTTCTTCTTGCTCCCGCTCCCACCGCTGCTGCCATCTTTCCTGCCTCCGCCTCGTTCCTTGCCGCCGCCGCCGCCGCTGCCGTCCTTGCGGCCGTTTGCCGCCGCCGTCTGCCGCTGATGCTGCGACGAGCGGCGCTGCCGGGCAGACAGTGGCTGCGGCTGGTGGGCGGCGGAGGCAGAGGCATCTGATGGGCTGTTCGGTGATGAAGCTGTGCCCCCGTAGTGCTGCGGCAAATGCTCCTGCTGATGCGGCCCCTCCTGCACTTGCTGCGCTGGCTTCAAGTCCTTTTGCTTCTGCTGCTGCTGTTCACTTGCCATTTGGTCCAAACGTGCACTAGAGCTGCCGCCGCTGCGCATCGCAGGCCGCACCGCAATTGGCGGCAGCATCGAGCGCCTGCAAGCAGGAATGCCAGAGCGGGCCGCCTTGTGTGGGTGAGCAACAATGCAGCTGGTTGATTGAATAGGTTTGCAATGCAACTGAACGCAGTACATTGGTTAATTCCTGGTTGGTGGTCAACCAGATTTTGCAATCTGAAAGCGAGAGCAACAGCGTTGGACGCAGGCTTTTCAAGCAGCCGGCAGCACCTGCTGGGACCAAGGGAGCACTCATCCAGCCGCCTCACATCCTGGGAGTGAAGGCGCCGGCGCCTACGCTGCAGGGAGCGCTGGCGCTGCAGCACAGTGTCGTAAAGGGCGTCTGACTCGCTATCGCTGCTATATCCGCTGTCGCCACCGTCGCTATGTTGCCGCTGCTGCTCCTGCTGCTGTGCTTCACCAATCGTCGCCCCACCACCGCCTGACGCGGAATCTTGACCGTCGCCGCCGTCCACCCCATTTTCGCTTCGACCGCCGTTTGTTAGCTGCTGCGTTTGCTGCTGCTGCTGCTGCTGCTTCTTGTGTCTTTCCTGCCTGCGACCACCGCTTCCCACATCCAACAATGCCCGCAGCTTTCCTGCCACCGTCGTCAGCTGCGGGTGGGCGTCACAAAAGCACTGGACGTGGCAAACTGCCGAGCAGAGGGAGCAGCGCCAGAGAGGCTCCACCACCGCCAGCACATCACTGTCTGCTGGCTCGAGGCAGTACAGGCAGGTCAGGCCTGCCGTACGGCCTCCGCCCTCCAGCGCCTGCCAACGCGCAGCGGCAAGTGGGCGAGGAGAGGAGTGTCAACAGGGCAAATGGTTGACAGCTTGATTTAGTTAACTGGCATTGGCCAGAAAACCATCCACATGAAAGCTCCACGCGTAAATCGACCGAAACCCAAGCGCAGCCGCCAAGGCAAACATGCCAGCATGATGCACACGCTAGCAACAACAAGGTCCACAGAGTTCATCAAATACTTGAAATCATAGTTCTTGACAGGAGTGCAACAGCAGCAGCGAGCAAAGCAGCAGCACCCACCTCAGGATCCGCCACCGTGCCATGCGCCTGCCAAAAGTGGGGCTGCCGCTCGGAGGAGCTCCAGAGCGGGCGACACGTCTTGCCCGCTCGCCGCGCACAGCTGTCGTGCGTAAGCAGGCCGCAACAGACGCAAGATAGGCACATCAAGGAAGATGATGAACCCGCGGACGTGCCGCATGCGCCGGATGAGATGCCCCGGTGGCACACGGAGCAGAGAAGGAGGTCTAAAGGGTCGGCAGCCAAGGCGCTGGCGGGTGCTGCGGCAAACTGGTGCCACTGTGCAGGATATTCCAGCGGCTGGGCTTTGCGCAGCTCTGCCAGCACCTCTCCTGCCACCACAATCATGCGGCTGCCCTCGCGCCGGGTGAGCCAGCGCAGCAGGCGCACAACGGCCGAGCCTAGCACAAAGGCGACCGCCAGCAGGGCGATGCCCAACGACAGCGCCCAGGAAGCCACGGCGCACTGCTCCTCCGGTCGCTGCAGCTGACAGTCCAGCTCCAGAATCTGGCAGCCTGCAGAGGCCAGCCGCGACAGCAGGCCAGCCCAGGCTGCCAACAGGGGCGAGTGCTGCAGGGTGGGGCAGGCAGTCGTGCGAGACGCCTCGGGTAGCCATTGCATCTTGAACAGATTCCCTAGATCAAACATTGGGGTCAAGACGGCCAACAGGGCTTAGGAGGGCCTCGAAGGCTGATCGCTTGGCGGTAACAACAGTGCAGGAGGGCTTCAAACTTTCCGACGACATCATACACGCGGCCTGTGAGTTGGGTGAGCCTCACCCCTAACCCGCGATGCCTCACGCCGCTGATTTCTGCCAGTCTGGAGGCGCCGGCGCTGTGGCTGAAGGGCGGCTAGCCGCGGCTTGTCAACAACAGTGCATTAGGCCCAGAGGTTGACCATTTAGCTGGGATGCGCTCGTATATCGAGTGCTCAAACCCCATTCCAGCTTCGTGGCGCTTAGCCCAAATGCAATGCTGCACCGTGTAAAGGGGCGTGCCGTGTAAAGTCACTCAGCTGGCGCCGGCCTTGGTTTGTAAGCTGTGATATGTGTTGATGAATACTAGCACCACGGATAGATGTGTCAGCAGATGTGCAGGAGTATCTGACCGGGGACTTGAACGATGGCCACTGTTTGGACCTTCTTCAAAGGCAACGCATTGACCAGCGAGGACGGGGCGGCAGGGGATGGGCGTTGACGGGGTGGAGGGAGGAAAGGCCGGACTTGACTGCGCAAATGCGCAAGTAGGGCGCTTCTTACTATTTTTAAATTTGCCCTATTTACCGCTATTGAGCGCAAACAACTGTGCCCTGCTCCCGGCACAGACTGGCATCTCCGTTTGCTAGGGAATGTCGTGGATTTATGTGCTAGCAGTATATTGAGGCGGCACCCTGCTATGGTGACTTAGTCGATCGGCAGTGCACAGCATCAGCTTGAGGCAAAGGTTGCGGCGGGGCCGGCTGAAAGAGCAGCGAGCACAAAATGAAGCTGCTCAGCAAGCAGATCATCAGGGAGGGGGCGGGTTGGGCCAAGATGGTGCCGGAAGAGGGTGAGAAGCCAGCAGCTTCGAGTCCTGGTCCCCACTGCCGCCGCTGCTGCCCGCTCAACCCTCCCTGGAAAGCTCGTTCCTCATTTCGCCGCCGCCTGTCCCGCTTGCGGACCCCTTTACAGGGGAAGATCTCTGGCATGCCTACAACCTGGTGCGTGAGGGTGATCGGGTGGAGGCCGCGACCCTCCGCAAGGTGCAGAAGGACTTGGGGACGGGCAGCGAGAGCGAGCGGGTCAAGCTGAAGCTCATGGTGGCGGTAGAGGGCGTGGAGTACGATGCTGAAGGTGAGTGGGTAGTGGTGCAACCTCGTGTAATAGTGCGAGGGGGTGGATAATGATGCTGAAGGCGAGTGGGTAGTGTTTGTAACCTCAGTTAATTGGCTGAGGGGTGCATAATGATGCTGAAGGTAAATGGGTAGTGGCTACAACCTCAATCGCGTGTGTAAGGTGATGCTTCACTATTGATATCATGTCCATGAGGTTTGGAAGGCATGGCTGAATGCAGCAAGCTCAACCTGTGCTGCCGGGATGGCTGGCCCTGCTTTTTCAAGGCCACAGGCAGCTTGCTGCCGCATCTGCCCCGCCAATTGTCTCCCCTCCCTGCCTTGGTCCAAGACGCGCCTTGCCCGCTTTGCTTGGGCGCCTTTCGCTTCCCTCAACGCTCCATCAGGCCAGCAAATTCGGCTCAAGGGACGGAACCTGACTGAGAACGAGCACGTCAAGCTGGGTGCTTATCACACACTAGAACTGGAGCTGCAGCGAGCCTTCACCCTGCACAAGGCAAGCAATTTTTGCTGGTTGTTGATGGTTGTTTATTTCCTTGGTTTCAGCCTTTGGTTGTCACTGCACTGCAAAGAACCGTGCCTTCATCATGCACAAGGCACAAATTGTCTCAATGGTTCTTCCTGTAAATTGATTAACACTGCAGCATGCCTTTGGCCCTGCACAAGACAAGGCTTCCTTTGTGGTTTGTGTCATAGTTGCTTGTTGTGCGCTTTGCCATACTTCTCATTATGTCTTTGCTCGAGTGCCACTTGCTCCCACCTTTCAAGCCTACTTTCCAATGTACTGCAGGACGTGTGGGACTCAGTGGATGTGGAGCGGATTCGTACCGCCTCTGACCCTGCAGCTTCAGCTGATCTGGCGGTACTGCTCATCACGGTGAGCTTGGGGGGTTGGGGGGTGGCGGGGTGGGGGGAGGGGGTTACTGCACTGCTATCCAAGCAAGCGGACTTTGAGGGCTTGCGGGCTGCTGGGCTGCTTTAGGTTTCCTTTCTATTTTCTATGACGAGCTCCATGAGGTCATCTTTCACAACAGGAAGATCATATCGGCATTGCATGCTGCTGGGCATCCACCTAGTTTACTTCAGCCAGCCAGCCAACACATCCATCCATCCTGGCTGCCTGCCTTGCCTGCTGTCCATCTTTTGCAGCAGTGACCGACCCAGATTTGCCTTGTTGGCTCAACATGCACCCTCGCACATGCATCCATCCCGACTGCT
>JAAMXP010000626.1:0-18421 GCA_019693395.1 Ettlia oleoabundans
GGGCATAAGGCAGACAGGCAGCTGGAATTGACCGAGAAGTCAGCAAAGTAAGTCATCAGCAGCTGCATATGGTTAAGAGGCATCTGGCTGGACGGCAGCTTTGGCCCTCAGCCTCTAGGGGCGGGTTGTGGTGGTCGCATTCCTCTTTTGTCACACCCTGCCCAACACTTCTGCCCTGCAGCTGGAGATAGAGAAAAAGTTGCGGTCGCTGCTGACCAAGGAGAAGGAGAAGGCTGAGGTACGCAGGCTGCGGCGCTGGGCGTTGGCTTGTCCAGTTTGCATTATGCTTCCCCTTCAGTCCCTGTTGCCGCTATCACTGCTCACATCAGACATGGCTTGCAGCCAGCATTAGATGCTGTATCGCCACATAGGCACAGAAGAGAGTAGCGATGACCAGGCTGTGTGTGCCATGTGGATGTGCAGGAAGAGGCGACACTGGCCATGGCCCTGTGTACGGGCACCTCCATGCTGCCCTGACCCCCTGGGCAGGCGTGCAATTGCGGCATGGAGCCCAACACAACGCAATCGGTTTCGTTGCTTACAACAGAACCCCTCATATCATACAGTTCTTGACCGGCTGGCGTCATTGCATGCAGTGGTGGCATTTGTAACGGCCATGCAATGCACCGCAGCAGGAATTGCCTACACACAGTGAGGCGTGGTACTAGTACAATCGGGCTTGGGAGCATGCAATTCAGGACGGCGAAGAAAAGGCACACAAGTCGCAGATACTAATGGCAAAAGGCGACTTATCTATGCTACAACAAATCAACATGTGCCATCAAACGAGCGGATTGAAGTTGTTGAAAGGAACAGTTGGTGGATGTAGTTTGCGGAAGTAATTTGCCTAGTGATAGCCTATCTATGGAAGAAAAGACTGAACAGGTAAATTGGATGGTGGTTCTATATACATAATTAGCAAGATTCTCATGTTGGCGCACTCACTGCCTGCTGAACTGTGCATGGAGTGCAGTTGCCTCTCCTAGGGTGTGTACGTAACCAGCAGCGCGCATGTCGTCAGCTGTATGGCAGTGGCCAGGTTAGAGAGAGGCGGACATGTGGGATGCCAGCTGCCAGTGCTCCTCCTCCAGGCCGCGTATGGTGGTGAACCCCGGTGCCCTGACGGTCACCCTGCACCGCCAGAGGTGCGGATTGCCCAACATGTGAACTTGCCATGAGTGCTGTGTGGGACTTGTGACAGCCTGTGCATTGGTGCCCATTGCATGGCAACAGCTGCATACCTAAGCCTTCCCGACAGTGTCAAATGGTATATTCCCGCCGCTGCCTGCCCACCCGCACACCTGTTGTCCTCTGGTTCATACAGCCGCACACGGCGGATGGGGGGCGCATAGATGTGAAGGCTGACGCTACCCTCCTGTCCCTCGCGGCACGCGCTGTCATCACAGCGCACAGCGTGCAAACCCATGGAATCGTTGATGTAGGCGGTGGCCCCCACCCCCACTTTGCTCACGCCCGTAGGCACCAGCAGCGGGCAAGGCCTGCAGCATTTGCAAAGAGAGTTGCGGTGCTGAGTGACTGTTGGGAGCTTGGGTGAAGACGTGAACAGGCCTTGGGTTGGTTGCCCCAACACAGGTACAGCCACCCAGCCAGGCGGTGGTGTGCCTCCCAGGGTGCCCACGTTGTAGAGTAGATGACGCCAGGCAGGCGAGGCGCCACAGCTGGCTCAGCTGCCACTGGGGTGCTGCCGCTGCTGAAGCGCAGCTCCTCCACACCGCCGCTGAGCACGTTGAGCCAGCAATGGGAGTTGGCGTGGTTGTGCACGCGCGACTGCTGGCCCCTGCCCCAACAAATGAGGCTGCATGCACAACCAAAGCAGGAGGAGACAGTGAGGCGATTGGCAAACTGGCAAAGCAGGGATAGGTGCTTTGAAGCATGGCAAAGGCAGGCCGGTCTGCTGCCGTAACCACAAAAACACACAAGCTCTCCAATCTGCACAATCTGCTCAAAACAGGTGGCATGGATACTCACATCATCTCGAAGTTGTCGTTCTCGTCAACAAGGTGTCTCACGTAGTGAGAAGAGTTAAATCTTGCAAACCTGCGCCAGTCTTCGTGTCCGGCGTCCACATAAGCTTTCACCGCTGCCTTCACCGCTGCGTCCAGCCTTGTCGTGGACTCGGGTGGCTGCTGCACGCTGATGGTGTAGCCACGAGCGCGCTCCTCATCAAACGCCTGGTTTATGGTGGCATAAAGGGCCGATAGGGGGTCGCCGCAGGGGGTGGCCTGCACAAGACCAGCGCCTGCGCCGTTGAGGCTGAGCGCCAGCATGGAGGCGGGCGCCAGCGGGGGTTTTACCTCGCCGGATCCTGCAGCGCTACCCGGGTTACCACCTTCATTGTGCCGCGACAAACAGTTTGGGGCGGGAGAGTCTCCTGAGAGACACTGAGTTGCCCCTCAAAACAGCTGTCGGAGGGTCAAGAACACTCGTCTCGTCTCACCAACAACTAGCATTTCAGCGATAGAAGCCATGACTTCCTGCGGCAACCGCAGACGGTGTAACCGAGGCAGGGACGACCGGCGTGTGGAAGCAAGCGAGTTTGCACCCCTATCAAGGCGGAATCTATTTGCAAGCAAGAGAAGCTTTAACGCTGCTCATACTTCAACTGTTATCAGCGCGCTGTTCGATTTGGGGGGGCCGCGGCCCAATCAACAACAGCTGGCATATGCAGGCGGAGGCGCCGCCGATGCCAGCAAAGCAGGCGCATTGGCGACAACATGTGGACCACTTCCCACCTTTAGGCGTGATTTGTAGCTTTCAATTCAAAACACGTGATATGATGTTTGCAATTCAAAACACGTGATATGATGTTTGCAAGGTAATTTGGTTGTCCAACGCTTCTGTGTCACGCCTGTGCACCAGCATGATGCAGCCCAGGCATGACCAGTGTGCCTGCTGCCCCACCACCACACTTGCACGACGATATCGTGTTGATGCGTGTGTGTGCTACACTGCTTGGGTTGTTTTGTGCGCATCGGACATGTATGAAGGCAAGGCGGCGGCTGCATCCGGCATGGTGCAACGCCAAGAGAGTGATAGCGGAAGAATACAAGGCTGTGTGCCAGAACTGTAACAACCGCCGCCTCTGCGGCTGCTGCTATATGGTGGGCTGCAAATTCTGCTGCTGCTGCTGCTGGGGCCGGCAGGCCGCTGGACGATTAGAAGTTTAGCCCAGCCTCACGTGCTGCATCTGCCAGGGCCTCCACGCGGCCGTGGTACCGGAAGCCGCCGCGATCAAAGCAGACCTGTAAAGCAGCACAGCACAGCAGCAGAGTGAGCAACGCTGCCACTACGTGCACAACAATGACAATGACCGCACTGACACCATGTCCCTTCCGTCAGCCGGGCAACAGTGCAGGGACTGCGGCATGCAGACGATTGATGGGCCTTGCAGGGAATGGTAGAACAGGCGCCACATTAACTCAGCGAAAGCCGTGCCAGTTATTGCAGCATTGGCAAGGCCCTCCGGCCACTGCCCGCCATGCCTGTCACCCAGCCCATCAACCAGCCACACAGCTTCTGCCCCACCTTGTCAATGTTCTTCTGCTTGCACAGCTCCGCTATCTTTGCGCCCACCAGCTTGGCTGCCTCCACATTAGAGCCCGCACCGTTGAGCTGCTGCCGAATCTCAGGGTTGAGAGTGGATGTGGCGGCCAGCGTGTTGCCAACGGTGTCATCAATCACCTGCAACAGTGCCGCGAGGTTTTTGGTGGAACGACAGTCAGTATCACATGGAACATTGAGGCCAGGTATAACACTCCAAGACTGGTCAGCAGGCTGCCACAGGTTGCCGCATTCGGCGCCTTCTGCTCCGCGTGCCCAAAGCCTTTGCCCGCGTTTGCCCCATGCGCACCTGTGCGTAGATGTGGTTGTTTGACCGGAACACTGCCAGCCGCGGCCGATCGGTGGTGCCCTCCACCTGCACACCAGGAGCCTTTTCAGGACCCTTGCTTCGGCCAAAGCTCAACTGTTGGCCCAGAGACAATGCATGCATGCCATGCTCCGGCTCTCAAGAAAAGGACACCATACAGCACTTGCTTGCACATGCACTCTTTGCTACTCATATTGCGTACAGTCCAAAAGGCAACATACAGGCAGTGTCACTTTTGGCGCAGTCCACCCCGCCCGCCACCCCTGACTGACTGAGGGATGTTACAGAGTCTGCGCCAGGATACCCGCTGGCGGGGAGGTACAATCAGACATGAACGAATGAATGGACCGCCACCCCTGCCGCACCTTGCTGCGGATGCGCTTGTGCCGCTTCTCCACTGACTCGCGGCGGGTCATAACACGAGCCTCCACGCTGAACCTTTGCACCACGCCTGCGGGACGAGCAAGAAGCGCGGGCACGCATTGGCCACACCGCCACAAACGCAGGCCTGGGCCACGCATTGCCCATACAACGCCTCACAAGCCTCACCGCTGCGTGCCGCTGGCTGTGTGGTGGGAGCGGCGAGGCTCTTCTGGGCCGCCAGCCCGGTAAAAGGCGTGAACCTCATCGTGGCCGACTGCATCGCGTCGCCGCCAGCGCTGGGTGTTTCCCTCCGCAACCGCAGCTTCACAAGACAATACGGGGTACCCCGCTCATCTGCCTTGCTGGCGGCAACCCATTCCTGGGTCTCTGCCACCTGCCACCGGTGCGGAACTCTCAGGCAGAAACTTACAATTTGCGCATTGTGCAGTAAAGGACCGTCTATAATGTTTGCAGGAAGAGGACAGCGTACATAGCAATCTTGCAAGCAAACGCTTGACACTGGACCCACGGTCCCGTTGTGCAAGAATGGCGTGTTTGCTCTGCCGTCTTCGGCTGTGTCGTTGTGAAAACTTGTTGGAAACGTCCAGTGCAGCATGCGGGGGAGACAGCAATTTATCTGACCCAGCTGGCCGATGACGGCCCTCAGGCGGCATTGCCGCTGCTGCCAGCGCCCGCCAGCCTGCTGCTGTACCCCTGGCTATGCACCTGTATTACTTCCATTGTTACAAAGTGATAAATATGGGCGCAATGCGCGGCCAAAGAAAATGACAAAACTAGCAACGGCAACACTTGGCAGGCAGCCTGGTTTACTGCCAGCAGCGGCCGCCACTTGGGTGCCGCCCGCACTGGGAGCAACAAAAGCAGCAGCGGTGCGATGCATTGCGCCCCAAAAGTTGGGGTTACGTTGAAGAAGAAGAGAAAGTTGTCTGACAATAAACAGCGGAGAGGTTTTGAATGGCAGTGCGAGTGTAAGGGTGGGTATGCATTCCTTGGAATTGGCCGCTTGTGCGCCACGCCATGCCTCACCACATCACCCCCTTATATATTTAGTTGCCACAATCAGCCTGGACTGATGGGCTACCCTACCGCACCAAGCCAGCCGCGCTTCTTCCTCCAGCAGCGTGCATGCGAGTTGGCGGGGTCAAACCCAAGGGGGGCCGGCCGGCAGCGAGCGGGGCAGGCAGCGCTGCTGTGTTAGCTGCTGCATGCCTGTCCAGCGCGCCAGCCAGCCCAACCAATCATCCATCCAATTTCCAGCCCAACCAATCATCCATCCAATTTCCAACTCAGTCCAAAGCGATTCCAGCCAGCGGGAGCGAGCTCACAGCAGACCGTCCAGCGCGATGCGTGCCACCTCAGCAAACCGCTCCTCGCTGCACGAGGCAAGCTGCAGCAGGCGCCAGGCGCCCTCTTGCGTCACGGCATCGTAGTCCTGCTGACGCTTGAGCACAATGTGCCCAGCAATTTCCCAGGCAGCCGGGTCAACCTGAGTGTCCAGGACATCTGCAAGCATAGCCAACATAGACCGGGCAACAAAGAGAACATTGAGTTGGGTCGTAAGCAATGATGATTTGGGAAGCACGCTTGTGGAGACATGGTTGTTGTGAAACCCTGCTTAGCCACAGCAACCCCATCTGCAGCACCTACATTGAACTGCAGCAGCGCTTGAAGCGCACCATGCCCAAACCAATCAATCTGTAAGTGCAGCGTTCTCGAGCATGTGGCAGCATGCGCACCCTCTGGGATCTGGCCCCGTGCCTTCTTCTCAGCAAAGCAGTTGGGGAAGAGGAAGACGCGGGCTCCACAGTCGGCGATGAACAGGTTGTGCGGCACATTGGCGGCGGTCAGCCGCTGGCAGGCAGCGCCCACCAGCTCAGCAACCTGCGGTGGGGTTGGGGGCGAGCAGGAATGTGAAGCACAGGATAGGTGTGTGGGTGCCCACCCCGACCAGTTGAGCTTCCAACCAAGGCCCCAGAGCTGAGGCAAAGTCCATGGCTCCAAGCCTACCACCACTGTGTCCCACTATCAGCCACCCTGTGCCAGTCTTGCGCCACAACCCTCCACCGTGTGGTAGCATGGAGCTTACGCATCACATACAGTCAACTCACACATGCCCTTGTCTGCCCTTACCTCCCGCAGTGACTCCCCCGCCTCAAACACCAGGCTGCGGACGGGGTACTCGCGCAGCTGCTCCACAACAACGCCGCTGCCCGCACGCCGCCGCCCCTTGGCACCAGCTGCTCCAATGGGCGGCAGGGCGGCTGTGCCACAGGGTGCCAAGCCCAGGGCTGCAATGTCCAGGGGGGTGGTTGGAGCCCGCTCCATGGCGAATGGAGCAGCCAGGTAGTAAGCCTGGAAGTGCAGGTGGTTGATGGTGCCGTAGGCGCCCAGGGAGTTGAAGGCAAGGCGGAAGTAGGGGTTGTCTGCAGGCAGGGTTGAGGGGTGAATAGCAAATGAGCATAGCTGTCAAGTGAGGCACAGGGTGAGGTGTTGACATAACAAGATAGCCAAGATAGCCACTGCCAGGGTAGATGAGCAAACGGCAACAGCGTAGCTGCAATCGGAACCTAAAACTCCATCCTTCGGCCTTTCCCATCACTCACCCGCCTCGCGCGCAAACTGCAGCGCCAACAGCATCGTGTCCGGTGTGACCAGCTGTTGCAGGTTGTCCAGGGCGCGCGGCACCAGCAGCACGTGGCCGTACTCGATGGGGGAGACATTGATGTAGACCAGGTTAGGAGAGGCACGTGGAGACGCCGCGGGGCGGAAGCTTGGCTTGGCGGCGCGCCCGGCTGCTGGCTCAAACATGAACAGCACCTCCTGCTGCAGCGCCTTTTTGAAGTTGAATTTGGAGTCGTCAAAGTCCTGGGCAACCTGCACGGCTTGGAGAGGGTTGGGCAGGAGGGGGTGGGTGATAGAAGAGGGCAAAATAGCACAGGAGGCAGGGCTGGCGACGGAGGATGGGGACAGCGATGCAGCAACAGGCCAAATCACTGCAAGAATGATGAGGAACGGATTTAAACGAAGCACGACTTCCCAGCTGCACCCGGTGTCCCACCACAACATTCAACCCCTGATTGAGGGGCGAGGGGCGAGGGGCGAATGTAATTCCAAGGTTGCGTGCCCACCTGATCAATGCGGAACTCTGTGGGCCGCTTCTTGGACAGGCGCCCTTCATTGCACTGAGCGATGAAGCCATAGGAGCCGGGGACTAGCTTGGTGGGGCAGGCAGTGACGTCATAGCGGAAGAGGCCCTGCTCCGCGCGGTCCTCCCACTCACCCAGCAGCAGCGCATCAAGCACGCTGCGCTGGGGAACCACCTGCAGGGATGGAGGGGGCAGAGGCCAGGCAGAATATGAGGGCAGGCAGGCAGGAAGGCATGGTACATTGGCCTGGAGTGGCAGAAAGCTGCACCCCACAACAGTTTGCAAAGAAACAGGCAGTGCACGCAGACCAAGCTGGCTGGTCCAACCAGTGATGGTGCGCTGATTGCTGCCGAAGTAAACGCGATGAAGTTTGATGGAGCATGCAGCACCCTAATACGGCAGCTGGGCCCGGCTGGCTGCATTCCTGTACAGCCACCCCACCTGGGCGCCAGAATCAGACGAACCGTCCATTGAAGCACCTTCATCATCGGAGGAAGCATAGCGCATGGCACAGCTGCAAGCAAGACACAGGCATGGAGGTGGAGTGAGAGTCAGCATCAGGGGTGCATTGGGGGTGCATGAGAGGACGCACAAAAAGATATTAGCCGGTTGAAGCTGCTGGCAGGGTGGAAGGAGGGATACAGCCAGCACAGGTTGCTGAAGCAGCTGCTGCACTGGACCTGTGCTGGCGCACACACACGCTGCATCTGCCTGGCTGGCAAAAGACTGGTATGGACCGATGAGTGCTCGGCAAAAGCAGGAGCACTGGCATGGGTATGCAGGCTGGCGTTCACCGCATCCCCCCATTCAAACACGTACCTGGGTGAATCATCCACATCTGGCACTGTGGGGACCGTTGCAGCAGCAGCCTGCTGGAGGTCGCCTAAGGAGCCAAAGGAGCGCACGCGCTTGACCTGGAAGCCATCATGGGCGGGGAAGGAGTAGAGGGGCAGGAGGGAGCTGCCTGCGGTCAGCTCACGCACCGCCTTCTCCGGGGTGCTGGCGGCGCCTTTGATGGGGCTGGATGCAGGGCTGGCGGCGCCAGCAGTGCCAGCGAGGGTGGGGCTGGGGCCCTCTGCCTCAGCCGCCAGCTGGGTAAGTGAGTAGACGGTGGCGTTGCGGGTGATTGTAAGCGCCATGCTGGCTGCTGGCTGTCGCCTGCAATATTATAAGCTGGCTGGGGGTGGCGGTGCGGGCCTAAAGGCGGGGCGGGAAGAGGGGTGGCGCGTGAGCGCCGCTGTCAAAATGTTGGCCGCGACGATGGGAGTCACGTTGTATATCAGCAATGGTCAGTGCGGAGAATAAAATGGGCAGTGAGCTGTTGCTTATGTCGCTATGATACACGCCGACTGGGGCTGGGTGGGATGTAAGGGCGTGTCTCAGGCACGACCGCCGCCAGACTTGCGCACAGCGTCCTGCGGGCGGGTGGGCAGGGGCGGAGGGACTTCTTTTGAAGCGGTCCGCCACACCATCAACCCCGCGCTCCGTTTCTCTGCCTCCTTCTTCATCATCAAGGCTACAAGTGGCGGCATGGAGGCCTCGGGCAAGGCCTTTAAGCAGGGGGAATGCCGCACCTGTGGCCGGCCGCCTAGGCTAGGTCTTACTCCACGTCCCCCGCTGCGGTGCTGCTCTAGCATTTGCGCTCAGGCATGGAAACACGAAAGTGTGTCTTACACGTCCGGCTGGCTGGATGCGGTGTGTCGCGCACTGAGGGGCACTCGTGGGCACCTTTTGTATGTTATACAAAAGAAGGGGTGGAGTATAAGTGATGAAGGGTGGCTCACCTCACCCGTCGAAGGGCGCCAAAAGCTTGCCACGCAGCCTCCTGATGCATGGGAGCCGCACACTCCTCTCCCACCAGGCGTCCTGTAACACGGGCATTTCACTCATTGCAAAATTCCACAAATATGTCAATGGGGCACGGCAGGTGGCTGAGCACACACCTGGCGCGGGGCGGTGATAGCGCCCCTGGTCTGCCTTCAAGTTTGGGCCTGGGCTGGGTTGCTCAGTGCAGCTGCTCGGCCATGTGCCATATGACATCCCGCTGGTGCAGTGTGTACCACTCATTACCAGTGATTTTACGAAGTGATCTGCTGGCCATGACCTGCACTGTTCAGGCTTCCACCACAGGGTGACTGACGCACTTGCGACAGGCCACCCATTTCGCTTGCCATGGGCCAGGAGTACCTGGTATTACTGCATTTCAACATTTCTTCGCTTCACACTTGTCAGGTGTGCTGTGTGTTGCATCGAACTGGCAATCTGATGCCTTGCATTTCAAGGCAGCACCCCAGCAGCCAGGAAAGAACCCGTTTGCTGCATCAGGCCTATCACCTTGTTCAGGACCGTGACTAGTCCGTAATTTATGCCGCTGCTTTGGCATACCTTGTTCAGCTTGAACAGCATTAAACATCCGAATACAGCCATCCCTGAAATTTAGAATTCAGCAAGGGATGTTTCTTCCTCGGCTCTCCCACGTAAGGCAAGCACGGACATGCCCACTACCAGTGGCTGCTGCAAAAGCTGGGCTCCTCAGTCTTGCAGCATGGAAAAGACACGCGCAGTCTCATCCTCACCGCCTGCCAACACCATATCGCCATTTGGGCTGACACACAAGTCTTGCACTGCATCCATATGCCCGCGCCATTCCCGCAAGCAGCTGCCCGTCCTTGTGTCCCAACACCGCACCACGCCATCTAAGCACCCCGTGAAAACCAGCGGCTGCGTGGGGTGCTGCACAAGCCGTGTCACGCCCTGCGATGGGAGGGAGCGCACAGCAAGAAGGTCAAAGGAGATGTAACAACCCTCAGCTGCAGCAGGCAGGCAAACAGTCGGCGGGGAGGCAGGCAGGCAGTCCACTCAGCACTAATAGTAGAACTGCCAGCCCACCTCTGGATGCTGGCAAGTGGCTCGTTGGCCCGCCACCGCTGCTGCCAGGTCCCAGAGAATGAGCTTGCCATCTATGCCTGCGCTCATGGCCACATGGGGCAGGTGCCGCGAGAAGGCCACCGCCTCTATGCTGGTCTCCTCATCATGCCCAGCAAGTGAGGCCACTACCCGGCCGTTTTGGATGTTGACCACCTGCAGGAAGCGGCGCCAGGGACAAGCGTGTTATGTTGCTGTTGTTGCATCCCCCCGGTGACGGTGCAAGTAGGGCACCCACCTTTGGCACACCATCCTCCGCACCAGTGATGACTGCCGTGGAGTCTGGATGGATGTCCATGCTGGTCAACCCTGCCGCATGGTACTGGTGGCCCTGCAGCAATGCACAAAGGCAGGCAAACAGCGGGCAAGCGGGCAGCCAATAAGCACAGTCGTTATTCACACACGAAGTGGCATGCTTTCAGAGTACAGTACACAGCGTTTTATGTTGAATCTACACAAGGAGAGCAGGCCGGAAATGCGCTGCCAGCCAGCCAAAGCACAAGGATGATCACAGCGGATTGCCATGCAGTCAGCGTACCTGCACCGTCAACGTGCAGTCGCCCGTCTTTGGGTTCCACACCCGCAGAGTTGCATCCCCCTCGCCGCCCCCAGTCACCACTGACTTGCCGTCGGGAGTAAAACCACCGCACACCACAGGCCCGCTGTGCCCAGAAAAGACCTGTGAGTGATGCATCGGAAGCAACAGCCGGGGTGGGAAGGGAGATGGCGGAAGGGGTGGGGTAGGGAGCCACCAGAAGGCCTGCTGCAGCGCATGCACGCGTGGGGTTTGCACTCTGCAGCTTGCAATCTAGTGACCGAGTGCCCTACACAGCCTGCCATTGTATACTGCACAATCACGGCAGTGCATGCTGAAGGGCGCAGCCAGTAGCTGGCGAGCCAGACGAGCAACCAGCTCCAGGCGTGGCATCCCTAGGCATCTACCAGTCCTGCAACCGCATACACTGCCACAACAGGGCCTGCCACACTAGTGCGCACCTGCATGCACACTCCCGTCTGTGCCAGCCACATCCAAGCTGTGAAGTCGGCTGCCCCGGCAAGCAACACGTTGCCCTTTGGGTGCCACTGCACCCACTCCACCGCCTCCCCTGGTCCCTCAAGCGTCTGGATGCAGCGCCCGCTTGCCACCTCCCACACTTTGACCCGCCCGTCCATGCCGCCGGTGGCCAGGGAGGTGCCGTCTGCATTGAATGCCAGGCAGCCCACGGTGTCCGTATGACCGCTGAGCTCCAGCACTGCGCCTCCAGTTTGCTCAAACGCCTCCTGACCCACACGCCAGATGTAAGCGCGATCGTCGGCGCCGCCGCTGGCCACCAGGTCTGCCTGCCGCGGACTCCAGGCCACAGCGTACACCCCGCTGGTGTGGCCGGTGAAAGTGTGAATACTGTCATCTTCTTCATTCTCCTCTTCAGTCATTACAGTCCCAGACTCGTCCTCCTCACCGCCCTCTCCATCGCTCATGTCCCCCTCTGCAACAGTTAACGGTGAGCGAAGGTGGGGAGTCTGAATTCGGGTAGGAGTAGCACGAGTGCATATGCGTCTACCAGTGCCACGCTGGCTAGCTACAGAGCTGGGGGTGCTGGGACTTCCAGTGGCTAGAACGCCAGCAGCAAAATGGCGCCGCCGGTGCCAAGTGCTGGGACTTGCGGCCGTCCCGCAGGAGATCCCCCGTCCCAGAGGGCGAATATAAATCGCTTGGGCACAGAAGCTCCCTCGCCCGGCTGCTCGGCAGCAGCAGCAGCGGGATGCAGAGCACATGGCAGGCCCTGTGAAATGCGTGGAGCCCCACCCACCTTCCGCCTGTCCGTCTAAGTCAGCCAAGACCTGGGCGCCCTCCTCTAATTGTCCTTCTCCATGACCAACAAAAGCCTCCTCGTCTGTAGCCTGCTCCATGCTGCTATGCCAAGAAAAAATCAATCGGAGCAATGAATCCAAGGCATGCAGTTATGCGGATGGGCCCAAAAGCGCCATGCTTTTGGAAACGCCAACTCAGCGCCCTTGACAGCATGGCAAGGACATTTTCCGCTATTGGCCTCCAGTGGAAGTTTGGTGCCCTCACGACAACGTTCTGCATTGCTGGGGAGGCGCTGGGGTGCCGGAAGTGTCGGTGGCTGGAACGGTTGGCAGGACAGCGCCACCAACCTTAGGAAGGTGTTAGAAGCCGGCTGAAATTCCGTGTGACCAAAACTGAGCGACGCGGGCTTGCCCCGCCAACTTCCCGCGATGTATACTTTACCACTGCTCGTCTGCAGCTTCGTGCTGTGGATTGCCAGCGAGAAGACGCTGCTTCACTTCAGGTAATACCGGTGACGATCCAACGCGGCGCGTGGCAAGGCTATTAAACCGTGCCGTGGACCCCTTGTTGCCCAGCGCTCACCTGCCGTTGCTGCCTCTGCTGCCACCTCTGCACGCACCCTGCAGCCGTACTGCGCGTCGCATCTTCTGGTATGTGCTGGCATGTGCCATTGGCGTGGTCCTGGTGCGCTGGCTTCAAAGCATCGAGGGTGTCGGCATGATGTGGGTCTTCCTCAGCGCGGTGAGTGGCCATAGCTGCACGCCACAAACGCTACCCACCGTCGCTGCGGCCCAAGGACCTAGCCCACTTTACCGCCGTTCACATATCAGGGGTGGTAAATGAACTCGCATCAGATCCATTTCCGTCATTTATGTTGGAGGGAAGCTCAAGTGCCGCGGTGGTTTGCTTGGCGATAGCTGAGCGGCTATTGTGTGTGAGACGCTGCCCATCTGCCCCCGCCTGCCTGCTGCCTGCAGATCATGGCAGCGTCCATGATTGAGGACGAGGTGGTCAAGAGCAAGGTGAGTGGGGAGGGCAGCAGGCACTAGGCAGGAAACAGCCTACAGCTCTAAGGAAACTCCTCTTGCATGGACATCAGCACCGAGACTGACTGCCAATCTATTTCTGTGCGTGTCACCACAGCTATCTATTGGCAGGGCCTACCTCACCGCTGTGTGTCTCGCGTCATCTACCATGCCTCATTCCAATCGCCACCACTGACCACGCATGGCCTACACGGGTCTGTTATGCCTCCTTGCACCACTTCTTGCTGCGCAGGGGTTGACTTTGATGGACATTGAGGCGACCCGGCGGTTGCGCATGCGGTTGCGAACCCCCGAGGCTCAGGGCAAGGCCGAGAGGCTGATGGACATTGTGGGCACCATCTCGCACGGCAGGGGCGCCACACTGGGGGCACGCCAGCTGTGGGCCAGGATGAGCGGCACCATGCGCCGCTTGCGACGAGCCCTGCACACGCTGCTACAGCAGGCAAGCTTGCCAATTGAGGGCAACAGGGGGATGACAGCTTTTGTGTGCTAACACGTCGATGGTCATTCTGGCACATTGTTTATTTTTCACACTGTTGCACGGTTTTGCAAGCAACAAGGGCGCCAGCCGGCAATTTGGCCTTGTTCATGCCACCCCCATGCAAAATTCACTGCGTGGCACTGCCTTGGCTCCCACGCCACCCACCCATTGGTCTACTGCCCCTCCCTTCTGCCCTCCTCTGCCCCATTTCTTTCCCTCGCTCCCTCCCTTATCCCCCTTCCCAGGCCGAGGCTGACGAGCTCAACTACATTCTGTGCACCATCAACGCCCCAGCCATGGTGGAGGTGTGCTCACGCGCCACCATGGAGCTGCTTACACACGAGCGCCTGCCTGAGCTCACCACAGAGACGAGGTGGGTGGTGCGTAGGTGGCCAGCGGCGTGTAGTCCAGAAGGCGCGGGCACCATTGGGCTGGCGCTAGTAGCCTGGTGGAAGAGCGAGTGTCAAATGTCGTGCTGCAATGTGTTACATGTGCAGTGTGGAGTGCCAGGCTGTGCTATGCTATGCTGCGCCTCGCTGCTCCCTCCCTTTCTGCCTGCTTCCGTCGCTGCTGCTGTCCAAGGTGGTTGCTTGCCCCCTGTCGTCGCCTCAAACCTACAGCTATTTTGCAAGCCATATGACCTCATCCACTGGAATCCCTACTCCTCCTACACGCGGCTGCCCTGCTTCCAGTTCACCCCCCATCTGCTCAATCCCACAGTTCTTCCTGCCTCATCCTCCAGTCGCCACCTATAGAGCCCTCAGCCCTGTGCCATCCTATTCCACGCCATGCAACTCACATCAACCCACCTATTCCACGCAGGTCTGTGCTTGTTGACGCGGTGCAGAAGGTTGGCATGCGCTACCGCCCTCAGCGTCAGCTCTGGGCCGCTGCAGTGCTGCTCAACACGCATGGGCTGGAACTGACGCTGCTAAAGAACTACCTGGACGATGGGGGGGACTACCACACCTGCTACAAGCTGTGCTACAACGACCTGCAGGTGCGCTGGAGAGCCGGGAGCTGCGGCAGGTGTTTCTCCCAGCGTGAAGAGGTGGCAGCTTGGCTGGCTTCAAGCTTTAGAATGCCTCCCTGCCCGCTTCCCAGGAAAAACACTGTGGGGTTAGCATGCTGTGTATGCTCCTTGCTCGCTGCCCACGTACAGCTTTGTGACCCTGTGTGCTACTTGTGGCTCCAAGTGGCCAATGATGGTGTTGTTTCATTCCTCTGTGCAAACTCCTTTCTGCACCTGCCTGGGTACCAGCTATTCTGACCCATGCCCATGAGGTCTGACACATGCCCCATTTGGCACTGTTTTATTGTTTTGGTGCAGGGTGCGCTGCAGCGGCAGGTGATGGAGCACCTATCCGCTCAGGGGCGCTCGGTGGTGGCTGAGTTTGCGCAGATGGCGCCCAAGGGGCCTCCTGGTGTGGTGCTGAAGCTGCTGTCTGATGTGGATGACACGGTGTTCAGCTCTGGGGGCTCCTTTCCAGCTGGCTCAGACATGCGGTACCCCAAGTGAGTGAGAGGAGCGAGGTAGTGAACTGGGCAATGATTCAGGGTGTGAACCAGCGAGCAGGCAGGCAGGCAGGCAGGCAGGCAGCGCGTCTGTATCCTTTGATGTGGGAGGGGAGTGACCGGCCGCAAACTCAAGGTTGCTAAAGCTCGAGGAGGATACAAAGTCGGGCCTTCTTATTGTGGATTAAAATCTGCTGGTTAATGGCAGATGATCGACAGTAACAGGCCTGCACTCATGAGCCAGCGAGCTAATGGCCATGGTGATTGTGCGCCGCCTTTGGGCTTGCCGGGGCTTGCCTGTCTGTTGCGCGACTTGCTTACATGCCCCTTGTGTGTCTTAACCTGCAGAAAGTGCTACTACCCAGGTGTGCTGTGCCTGTACACCGAGCTGGACCGCTGCTTCTCGCGGCGGCACCAGGCAGCGCTGCGCCAGTTGCGCGTCGCTCAGCGGCGGAAATCCGCGTCTCAGGGGATGGAGGCGGGGCTGGGAGCTGGAGCAGGAGAAGGAGGTACGGGAGCCGATTCCAGCCGGCAGGGCAGTGGGGGTGAGGAGGACTTGGCGGGTGGGTCGCCACGTGCAAGGAGCGCGGATCGCACGCCGCCGCCCGAGCCCTTTTCTGAGCCCACATTCTCTTGGGGGCGCACCTTCACCCGCACTGACAGCAGCGGCGGGGGTGGAGGAGGGCCGGAGCAGGTATCAATCAAAGATGGACCTGCCGCAGCAGGGCAGGATGGGATAGATGCGGCGGGGAGCGGCGATGCTGGCCCGGACTTGGCAGCAGCAGCTGCAGCGGCGAGGGAAGCCCCCGCAGGGGGTCCTGACCGGTCCACAGCACCTGTGCCGGTGCCGTCAATGCGGCACAGCGGCAGCATGGGCCGGCCCCCGCGGTCGCCGCGCCCCGCTGGCGGCAGTGGGAGCGGGCGCCGGCTGCTGCCGCCAGTCATGTCACCACAGGGCTCTCACCAGCTTCCCATTGGGGAGGGGCTGCTGTCGCCCTCTGGGGCCTCACCGCAGAGCAGTGAGTTGCTGTTGGGGCCAGAGGACGGCAGCAGCAGCCTGGCAGGCAGCACCTGGGGGGCCAGCACGGTATGGGCGCAGCCGCAGGGCCCCTCTGCCAACGGGGCAGCTGACCTGGCAGACACCCTCACCTCCCGCCTGCGCCCGCTGGTGACCTCGGGAGGAGGTGGATTTCTGTCGCGCCACGCCTTTGCCCAGCAGGGAAGCCTGAGCCGCAGCAGCACTGGCCCCGGGGTGGGCGACGGGCTGGTGGGTGTGGGTGTGCCGCAGCAGCCACCCACACCGCCAGCCCAGCCGCACCAGGAGGGCAGCAACCTGGTGTTCCTATCGGCGAGACCAGAGTCGTACAAGGTGCACACAGCCGCTTGTTGCTGGTCGCCTCATGCTCTTAGCTCGCATGAATAAATAGTGGGGCATGCTGCTGTCCTCGAGCACCCATGCCTTGTGACCAGGTAGTCGGTGCACGGTAAGGACTCCTGCCCGTGTGCATCTGCCGCTCCCGTGACCGGCAACACCACCAATGCCACCCTTCCCTCCCTTGATTGTACTGCAGGGCATGACTGAGAGCGAGGCGTACCGCAAGTACTTCCAGCCCTTTGTGCAGCGGGGAGAGCTGGACAACAGCCCAACCATGCTGCTGGGGGCAATGACCTCGGGTGGGTGTGGAGTGGATGGGTGTGGTGTGGCGGTGGATGTGGCAAGGTTTGTGGCTGCATCTCTTGTGTTGGTGGTGGTCATGGTGCCAGCGATGAATTTTGGAGTGATAGCGTGTCTGCCGTGGCAGCAAATTGGACTGTTGCTGAGGCATGTTGACGTATCAACAGCGCAGTTCTGCGACTGGACACGGTTGTGTTTGCGTTGTTATGTTCCAGCGATGTTTGCTTGCGGCCAACACGGCCCTGCTTGTATGTGCCGCAGGTCCCAAAGCTCTGCTGCAGTGGCTGGGTGTGGTTACCTGGTTCCCGGCGCTGGCCCCCCCAGAGGACACCAAAACCGCGGTAGCAGGTGAGGGATGGTGCAGGCCGGCTGCAGGTGGAACTGGCCAATGCTGCCGTTGCCTTTGATATATGCTGCGGTTCACCTTACCTTCGCTGTCCATGTCCATTGTGAGCCCAGCGACCCACCACAACTGCTGTGCGCATCCTGCCTTTCCTATGCTGGGTGGCTCATTTCTTTTGAGCCACTCATGCACCACGGCATTGCTGTTCTGTGCAAGCTCACCCGTGCACACCACAAAACCTCAACCACTCCGCTGCTGCAGCCCTGTATCAGCAGCTGGCTGCCAAGAAGCTGAGTCGATTCCGGGAGTACGCCGCCATCTACCCAGAGGCTTGCTTCCTGCTCATTGGCGACAATGGGCAGGTGCGCTATGGGTGGTGGGCTGGGAGCGGGGTGAGAGCAAGACCTGGTGTGGAAGGATGGTGATGTGTTGCTGTCAGTGCTGTATGGCCGGTTTGTGGAGTGGGTGGGGGGTATAAACCAGGCAAGCTGCAGGCTGGCACAGGGCGGGGCAGAGATGCAACTATGAGATGAGGGATTCTGCGCCCACTTGCTGCTGTTGTAAAGGGCAAATGGCTCCGGGTTGTGGCAGGAGGCTGGTGGCACATGTTGGTCACTGTTACTCCAGCCTCACTGCCCACCCACAAACAACGCACATTTTGTGCATGTGCCCCGCCGCCGCTGCAGGGTGACCTTCTGTGTGCTGAGATTCTGTGGTCCTCCATGCGCCAGAACCTGCCCCCAGGCCAGCGCAGCCGCCTGCTGGCGTGCTTCATGCACAAGGTGGTGCCCACAGGTGAGGCAGAAAGCGTGGACGGCGGCAGCACACCTTCAAACACCAAACCCACATGCTGCCGGGTGAGGGTTGTGGGCTGCCCATCCGCAGCGCTGCACTGGCCTCGCTGCCAAGTCGCACCTCCCTCAGCCACTGACACTCCCATGCACCGTTGTCGACCTGTCCCTGGCCCTGCAGCCCACAGCTACTCGATGCTGCGCAGCAGCAAGACGGGCAAGCCGCAGTGGCATGCTGCCTGGCAGCAGCGCAGCATACACTTTGCTAAGAGCCATGTGGGCATGGCGCTTCAGGTGGGCCATAACCGCCTGGCTGCCTGATTGCTTGACTGGCTCTTGGGGGCTTGTATGACCCTCTTGCAGCCAGCAAGAAGTTGCCTGCTTCAAATTTCTTGTCCACCGAAACAAAATTA
>JAAMXP010000626.1:18501-36005 GCA_019693395.1 Ettlia oleoabundans
CTTCAGGCATACGAGGATGGGCTGCTGAATGGCGATGCCCTGCACCGTGTGTGTATCGCAGCTGCGGCAGACTTTAGGCGGGTGTGGGCGCGGTACGGCGGGCGGCACGCGGGCCGCAATCTGGGCAAGGCGCTCAAGCACCTCAACGCAGGTGGGTGGGTGGTTGGCTGGGGCCTGGCTGGCTGCTGGATGTGTGTTGTGTAGTCGTCCAGGTGCTGACTTGCAGGTTGAAGGCACAGACAGGACTTGCAACAGTCAATGTGTTGATGAAGTTGTGAGCCATCCTGCCGTGTTGTGTTGTATTAGTCATTGCTCACCATGAAAGCTTGTCGTGTTCAACGCATGAACCGCTTGCACCTGTTTCAACCCTAGTATTTGCCCCACCGATGCTGCGCTGCCGCTGCAGACCTGCGTGCCGCCAACTACGTGCTGCCTCCTCGGCTGCAAGTGCCTCCGCTGGCCATCCCGGGGCTGGCCGAGGGCGAGTCACTCAAGGGCAGCCGCCTTCCACCGCCTTCACCAGCACGCTCGGATGCCCTCTCCGACTTCTCTGCCTTTGGCCAGGCTGTGCTCAGCTAGCTGTGCGAACTCAAGAGCAGCAGCCCTTGTCTCCCATCACTGTGTGGCGTAAGTAGCTTGCGCTTGTGGTGGTTGACCATCCAGCCAGCACCCAGGCAGTACTGCACCATTGGCAGACCTGGCCTTCCTGGCACCGCACTACATGCATCGTGCCAAGCAACTTGACACACCTACACTGTTTCAATAATAATTGTACATGCTCCGAGCCCAGGTCCTGTGCCCTTTCTGTTTCTCATGATTTTGACTCACTTCCTCGCCCTTCAACACTCGATTGATGTGCACAACCTGCTTCCTTTGTTTCCTTGCTGAGCAGACGTGCCTCCCCCTTTGTTTTCCTATTTCATGCTGCTCCCCTTTTGTTGAAACCGCCTTCCCGCCTCCTGATGTCAACATATTTGACCCGTCAATATTTTCCTACTCAGCAGATTGCTGAAGCACGATCATTGCGGTCTCTACAATACATGGTGTTGTAAATCTTTGCAAATAGGCAGCCTACTGTTGCTGCTGCTGCACAGGCCCCACCGCCGGGCGGCAGCTGTCCTGGTCAGCTCTGGAGATGTGACCGCCTTGTCGGGCCCAATCCACCAGTTTGTGCTGTCAGAGTAGTCATTGGCAAATATATGATGAATACTTGATATCATCATGCGGGGAATCCCTGCGAGACCCGCTATTTGCAAATTAAACGACACGTCAGACTTTCCATCGCGGAAAACCGCCTGCAGCGCCACAGGAACGAAGTGCATTGTCTTCGGTAGGCGTTTTGGTGACCGCATGCATTGTTAAAGGCTGGCAACAGTCTGGCAGGGCGGCCTAGCGGTAGTAGCCTGCCTAGACTATGGTCTGTAGCGCAACTAGCGTCTTGCAGGCGTTGCACATCACTCTATCGTCTAAACATATATCTGGCGCCTCCCGAGCAGCAGTGTCCCGCATCTGCAGTGCCCTGCGTCCGCCACCGCAAGCCCATGACTTAGGGCACCAGCCACCACACCATGGCATTACCTCCCAACGGCGCCCCGCGGCTTTCCTTGTGGTAGAGGCGGGGCAGGTGGGCGATGCACCACACGGGAGTGGCGCAGCGGTGACCCGCGGAGGCGTCGTCGGCAGCCCCGCCTGGCAGCAGTTGGTTGCGGCGCTGGACAAGCGCCAGCCAGATGCAGCCTGGCAGGAGTTTCTCCAGTTGCTGGAGCAGGGCATCCTCCCTCCGAGCAAAGTCTGCGATCGCCTCATTTTCGGTAAGTTTCCTCCCGTCTGCCTTTCATTCCGCTAGCTGCCAACCCTGGTAACAGCTGGCAAGCCACTGTGTTGCTAGAAGCAGCCGATACATATTGTCCGCATTTAGGCTGGGACAGGTTGTCTGTTCTCATGGAACAAATATATGCTGGTAGCTGTCGGCTAATGCTACTGCGCTTGCGGTGGCTTGCAGCCCTGTGCAGCAGGCAGCGGTTCCAGGATGCTTGGCGTGCGTATGCCGGCACCACCCCAGCGAAATACTGCTTGCAGTATAACACCTACCAGGCACTCATAACCCTGGCACTCAAGGTGAGAATGCTGATGTTGTTCGAATTGCGCGGTGTTAAGTGCATGTGAACGGTGGTGTGGTGTTGTGGGTGTGGGTGGGGTTGCGCAAACACGTGTTCTTGTCTGGGATGGTGATGTTGACAATGGCTATGTGCCGAAGCGGCACCATCTCACACTGCAGATTGCAGCCCCCTTCTTTTCCTGGTTGCAAATGCAAAGAGGCAATGCAATTACTTCAATGCCGATGAGCAAACATTTTCATATTGCTGTGTTGGCAATGAAACGCATCCTTCTCAGGTGGGCCAGCTGGATGCCGCAGTAGACGCCTTTCGCGACATGCAGGCCGGAGGGCGCTCCGCAAATGTGGTCACCTACTGCGGCCTGATATCGGCGTTGGGCCGGGAGCGGCGGCGGCGCGGCGTGCGCTATGCCCAGCTGGCGCATGAGCTGTGGGGCGAGCTGGCGGGCAGCGGCGCGCAGCTGGATGCTGCAGCCTACCGCACCGGTGAGGGAAGCAGGAGCTAGTTAAGGTGGCAGGTGCTGGCACATCTAGCACGTTGTCAATGTTGTCATGGGCATACTCGATTTGTTGGTGTGTGTCGAGCGCCAGAGAGCCGATTGGCCAGCTCTCTGGTGCGGCCTTTCACCCTCCCACACCCACCAATGCTGTCTGCCATGCGGACGCAGGCCTTAAGGCGTGCGTGGATGTTGGGCGACTGCGTGAGGCCGACCGCCTGCTTCAGCGCATGGCAGCTGCGGGCGTGCCACCAGATGTGCGTGCCTACAACATCCTGCTGGCGGGGCACAGCCGTGCCGCCAACCTGGCTGCCATGGCCCGCCTTCTTCAGCGCATGGCGGCAGCCGGTGTCAAGCCCAGTGCAGTAACCTACAACACGCTGGTGGATGGGCATGTGCGGGCACGGGACCTGGCGGGAGCGCGCAGAGTTGCTGAGCGTGCGGCGGCTGCGGGGGTGGTGTTGGACGTGTGGACCTACAGCACACTGATCAAGGGATTTGTGCAGGTATGTTGATGCGGTTTTGTGCGTGACAGTGCGAGTGGAGTGGGTATGGGTGGGAAGGGTGATTGAGGGCTGGTTGCACATACTGCACCATCCCTGGATTGCGTGCCGCCCTGGTCACTGTTTGGATTCCTCTGCCGCAGGCTGGTCAGCTGGCAGCGGCGGAGACTGTGCTTGGTGATATGGCAGCAGCCGGCATCAAGCCCAGCTGTGTCACTTTCACCACTCTCATCGACGGGCACGTAAGGGGAGGCGACATGGGCGCAGCACTGCGCGTCCTTCAGGCAATGCTGGCTGCCGGGGAGACGCCAAACACCCTCACCTACAACACCCTGCTGCGAGGTTACGCTGCCAGTGCTGCGGCAGCGGCAGCAGTGGTGGACGACGCAGGCTGGGAGGAGGCTGTGGCAGGTGCAGGTGGCTCTGCTGCTGCAACAGGTCAAGGGGCGGCGTCTGGGTCCAGGGCAGGGGATGGGCCTGCGCTGGCTGCGGCGCTGGAGCTTCTGCATGACATGCAGGCGCGGGGTGTGGCGCCTTCAGTGGACACCTTCAACACCCTCATGTCAGCGGCGGTGGCGGCGGGGGAGTGCCGCCTGGCTCTGAACCTCCACACCCGCCTGCGCCGCATGGGCCTGCGCCCCGATGGCCTCACCTACACCACCCTCATCCAGGCCTACAGCCGACTGGGTCAGGTGGCGGAGGCGGCTGCTGCCTTTGAGGCACTGGTGCGTGACCGCAGCGCGGTTGCAGACCTGCCAGCATACAACGCAATGGTTGATGCGCTGGCCAGGAACGGCGACATGGCAGCTGCGGAACGCATGCTGGGCACCACCCTAGAGATGGCCAGCAAGCAAGGTGGGCTGGGCTGGTGAAGGGCCTGCGAGACGGGAGTGAAGGCTGTGGGCTGGACTGAGGTAGCGTGTGCAAACATGTAGTGTTGGTTGCTGGTTTGGTGCATGATTGCCCCTAACACCTTGCCATGTGGCGCCTGGTGCTGATGCGCGTCGTGCTCCCTCATGCCTTAGTACTCTTGTACGTTCACCTGACAAATATTCCTCCGCACCCCGCGCTGCAGGCTTGCCGCCGCCTGTTGAGGCGTTTGGTGCGGTGGTTGCTGGCTATGCGCGTCAGATGCAGGTGGCGCCTGCCGTGGCTGCGGTGAGGCATTTCCACGCTGCAGGCGGCAGCCCCGATGCGCAGATGCTTGACATACTTGCAAACATTGCGATACGCGCGGGCGACTACAAAGTGGCCATGCAGGTGGGTGGGTGTATCACGCTCGGCTCTGACCCTACCTGACAATGCAACGGGCCCAGAGTCCGCTGGCAACTGTTTGTGCCACCAAGTATCCACCTTTCATCGGCACAATTGGCCCTCTTGAGTCTTGTCCTGCGGCCAAACCCACCCAGCCGTGGGGCTGGAGACCCCACAGATCCAAACCGTTCCAGGCTGCCCCTACCTCTACCATCTGGCTTTAGAACCCCTTTCACCGTTGGCATCTGCCCCTTTGCTTTGCCTGCCACATACCCCTTGAATCACCAACCCCGGCTTGCTCCTTGCCTTCCCTCGCACTCCTCGCCCTTGTCCTGCAGGCTGTGCGTGCCCTGGAGCTGATAGGGCGGGAGGTGGACAAGGCCAAATACGCCGCACTGCTGGAGGAAGTGCGGGCCCGCCAGGGGGATGCTGCTACCGCTGCCGACCGTCCCCAGCATAACCGTACTTGGGCGGCGTATCAGCGGCGGCGGGAGGCGCGGCGTAAGAATGTGCAGCTGGAGCGCCTCAAGTGGCTGCTGGGCCTGCCAAACAGGTGGGGCTATTTAAAATTATTTACACAGCAGTCTATAACGGGGTGTGTTGAAGCATTAATGGCTAAGCAGGTGGTATTGCCAGCATCACGACACCCACCGGGTTGCAGAGCTGGCTGCCTTGGCAGTTAATTGCAGACTAGCAGACAACCTTCCAAGCAGCTGACGGTTGCTTACATGCTAAAATTGCTCCACCGGCGGTTTATCTTTTGCCCAACACCGCCGCCCACTCCTCTCTCCCTCACACCCACCCTGCCCCTCCCCTTGGCTGTCACACCCTCCATGCCCCTGCCCTTTGCTGTCCTGCTGCAGGTACTACAGTGACCCTGACAGCGAGCCGCAGGCTGGCAGCACAATGTCAGCCGACAGCGGCGAGTGGGAGGAGTGGGAGCCGCGGCAGCAGAGCGAGTGGTAGCCGCATCGCCGCCCCGCCCGCTGCTGCTGGGCCGCTGTTGCGACGCTCCCCCGCTGCCATTTACTTCTTCCAATTTTTATTGCTACGTTATCTCTTGTTCTGAGAAGAGTTCCATGCCAAGCCTGGATATTAACTGTCAAATTCATTGCAGTATTCCACGCCAGTCCCTTCATTCAATCCTATATTTCATTCATCCCATGCTTTCCCATGGGCCCCGTGGGTTTTCCATTGTTTCCCTCGGGAGCTATTAATTAACGAACGCACCGGCCACCTTCACCTAGTCCCTTCTGCATGATAGCACCAATCTTGGTTGCAGTGAAATCACAATTTGTAAGCACCGCAGATAGCGGCAGTAAATATACTAAGGGTGAGGTCAGTGCGCAACTGAGCAGTGCAGCTAGCCAATAGAGCGCTCCCTTCTAGCTGCCACGGCCAGTTGTGCTACCACCTGGCCTGGTGCAGAGGTGGCGCTGCTGCTGCCGCTGCCGCTCATGTTGCTGCTACGTTCGGCCCACTCTAGTGCGCTCTCCACTTCCGGCATGGTGAAGCCATACCGGTTGAGCTGCTTCAGCAGCTGCTTGCCATCACAGTCACCCAGCCCCAAGTAGGCGCACACCAGGCTGCGTCGTTGCGTCACGTTGCCACCCTGCGCGATGCCGCGCAGAAGGCAATGAAAGTGCTGGACAAGTGAATCAAGAAGCGGCGAGGTGGAGCGGGGGTTGGGGTGGGGTGGGGTCACCCACTTGTGCAAAGGTAATGGTGAGGCTATACCCCTGTGGGATGCAAGCCCGTGCCACTAGTTCATTGTCGCGGATCCCCACACCCCACCACCCACCCACCCGTGCGTGCAGCTCCGCCACCAGTCCCCAGCGCATCAGCTGCTCCCGGTCAAACAGCTGGCGATCCGGGCTGCTGCGGCGAGGAGATGCCAGCGCTGCACGGATGGCTGCTGGCGGTGCATGCTCCACCCCCACGTTGCCCGCATCATGGTACCTGCAAATATCCGGCTAGTGTCGTTAGATTACGATTACTGATGCAGCCGGCACTCAACATGTATCACAAGGGAGGGCAATGGTCGGTGCCTCTTGCACAACCCACTAACCCTCCACAGTGCTCAATGGCGGGGCCCACATGCAGTGCCACCCTGCGACCTGCTCCGCTGCGAGCCAAGGGGCCTCACTTTGTAGCTGCATCGGCGGTAGCCAGTGGGGAGGGCAGGAAGGCATGTAGGCAGCGTCCCGGCAGGCGCTGGTCCAGTATGGCACGCGCCTGTCGCCCCGCAACGTCGGGGTCAAGCAGCAGCAGCAGGCCGCCCCGGTAGCGCCCCGCTGCAGCCTGCAGCTCCTGCAGCGCTTTGTTGGTGGGATGGTGGCAGCGGCAGGATGCAGCGGGTATTAGTTGGGGAGTTCAGTAACTCATAGACTGGCTTGGAGGAAGCCAAGGCAGGGGGCAGGCAGCAGCAATAAAGCAGCGGTGAGCCCTGGTGCATCGGCCATCAACCGCCGGCTGTCTGCGCGTGCTTGCCTGTAGCACCGCTGGGCTGTCTGCCGCGGTGGATGTCCCCAGCACATAAACATCTGCGCCTGGAACCGCACGCCTCACTGCTCGCAAGTCGTTCAGGCCTTCCACCACCACCAGGTACGGAGGCTTGCCCGTAGCAGGCGGCTGCGTTGCCCCTGGGCTCCCTTGCTGCTCCTGCCGCTGCTGTTGCTGCCAATGTTGCTGCTGCTGCTGCTGCTGCATCGAATGCTTGAACTGGTGATGGCGCTCTGCCATGGGTTGCCGTTCTTGTCGCGGTTGTCGCTGCTCGTTCCGCCGCTGCCTGTCGGTCTGCTGCCACCGCTGCTGTTGCCGCTGTCGTGGTGCGGTGGTTGCCGCCTGCCCCGGATGGAGATCGTCCTGGGATATCGCATTCGCCGTTTGTGCTGCTCGTGAGATTAAGGAGGAGTTCGCTGGACAGCAGCGGCTGCACCCAGGGGAATGTTGCGCCTCAGGCCTCCTCCATAGACTTCTACAATGCACCAGCGTTGCAACAGGTTGCATCCTGATGACAGGATACAGCGGCAAATGCCGTTGCGCTCCACACAAAGAGGGCCACTTGCAAGCAGACACAGCGTGCAGATGTGGGTGCTTTCGACACCACCGACACTTTGCGCGCTGCGCCAGAAAGTTAGCGCGCGCCTAAACCAAATCATCCAAGTCAAGTTGGTGCCAGCGTAGCAGTAGAATTTGTGCCCTCCCTCCCAGCCGCCCCTGAGCAGTAATGCTAGTTGATCTGTGTCCTCGGTCACACGACCAGGCAATCAATCCTCGGTGCCGCCTGCTCCGACCCCGCAAAACCTCGACCGAAGCCATGGCAAGCCTACGAGCGGACCTAGGTGCCGCTGGCACTTACTTCGTGGCTTTCAATCAGGACTGCAGGTGTGCACACCCTAGCGTGTCCTGCGCGTTCCACCGCCCTCCGTTCAGCCACCAACGCCGCTCACTCAGCGGTGCCCGCAGCAGGGCCTTTCTTGCTGTCGCGCCATGTCTATGTACTGTTTATGGTTTCAGTCCTGTTCTAATCTTTCAAATGATAGGAATTCAACAGGTTTGCAAGCGGCCTTTTTGCTGACCTCGTGTGTGGCGTGACGCTGCCCACCCTCCCACTTGCCCCTGCTGCCCACAGCTGCATATCCATTGCTGACTTCCGCGGCATCCGCATCTGGAACCTGATCAGCCACCAACTATGTTTGGACCTGCCCATTGGGGCCATCGGGTATGCACAGCAGGATGGTGCAGTGCTGAGCTTCTGTGATGCAATCAGTCTGCTACCTTGCATCTTGGCCCCAGCCTTGAATGGAGGAGTTCACTCCCTGCTGGTGTAGTGATCACCCGGAACATTGACCTGCGTCTTTTAAGATATCAACAGTTGTGCCAAACCCTAATACACCTCTTCCCTGTGCTCCATGGCTGCAGCACCGCGCGCATGCTCTTCTGCACCAGCCTTGTGGCATTCGTGGGAGCGGGCGAGCAGCCCCATCTGACCCCCCGCAAGCTCAGCCTGCTCAACACCCACTCTAACAGCATCATACAAAACCTGTCATTCCCATCAACCGTGTTGGGGGTGCAGCTGAACCGTAAGCGGTGTGTGTGAGGGGCACGGCGGGGTGCGGCATTACCGAAGGGCATGCCGTGCTGGTCCCTCTTCATGTGCTGACAGATGTGGCACTGCTAAATGAAACCAGCAGTGTGGGCCCTGCCTAATCCCTAGGTTGAGCCTATGTTTCAACCTATCAACCCATTTCATGCCCAATCAGCCTGCCACACTCAGACTGTGTGCTGCCCACTCAAACTGTGCTGCTCCTCACTTCTCTCCGTCTGCCCTGCCCTCGCATTCAGGCTGGTGGCTGTGTTGGAGCGACGCGCCTTTGTGTATGAACTGGAGACATTGCAGGTGAAGGAGGGGCAAAAACGTGATTTTCCAGCAATCTCCAATGTTCTGTGTGCACTTGCACGTAAAGGCACCCACATACCCACGCGTTGGTTTTACGGGCCGAGGACTGCCTCCCTGCCAGTTGTTGCCATAAAACTCTTCCTTATGCAATACCCTTATAGTGTTGTGTGTATTTTTGCAGCTGCTTGCCACACTGGACACCCAAGCCAACCCTCGAGGCCTGGCAGTCCTCACTGCCTGCTCCGACCCCACCTGCCTGCTGGCTCTGCCTGCGGAAGGCGGCGCCGTGCGGGTCTACGATGCAGTCAGGAGCGCCAGCAGCAGCGGCAGCGGTGTGGATGTGGTATGTGAGCTTCAAGCACACAAGTCGCCCGTGGTGCGTGGGTGCTGGGTGCGGCAGCCAGGGCCTGATGGGGCCTTGAAGTTGGGAGCGCTTGTTTATGGTGCTCGTTGCTTGTTGTGGTGACTGCACTTGGGGATGGGAGCTGGGTTGCGTAGGGCGGCATTGAGCCTGATGCATCAGATAACCGTCCTGCGCAGCTGAAATGCATGTCGTAAGTGCTGGCGCATACAGGGTGTTAACCTTGGAAACTACTGGTGCTGCGCAGAGTGTGATGGCGTGGGATGAGGAGGGGGCACTGCTGGCCACTGCCTCCAAGAAGGGCACTGTGGTGCGGGTTCATGCGGTGAGGCACACCCGCCTACTAGGCAGGCAGGAAACTGGCTGGCAGGCCCGCCGCCTGCTGGCTGCCAACTGTTATTACTTTCTATTGGCAGAGCTAAAACTATCATGGCCTGCTGCTTGTCATGTGCTTCAAAGTGTCTGGGCATATGCGCCGGCGATTGAGCCTAAGTTTGCACCTGGCAGCCATGCAGTCCACCTCGCCGCACTCCCCCTCACAGCCCCATACTGTCGTTATGCTCCCGTGTGCGGCAGGTGCGGCGCAGCGAGGACAAGACCTTGGAGTTCCGCCGTGGCAGCACCCCTGCCAGCATCACCTGCCTTGCCTTCTCTCCCGCCAGCCTGCAACCACGCCTGCTGTGCGCTGCCTCCGATCATGGCACGGTGCACATCTTCCGGCTGCAGCCACCCGTCAGGTGCGGGCAGCAAATGGCTTGTATATTGCAACTGCCTTCACGGCCTTTACTTAAAACTCGGTCACTCGATTCCCTGAATGCTGGCCTGATGGGGTTGGTGCCCCCACGCTTATCTCAAGATGCCTCGATGCAACAGCCGGCTCACATAACAAACGAATCACTGCCTGCATGCCTGCAGACACCCAGCGGCCAAGGCAGCACAGAGCCTGCTGTCGGCAGTGATGCCAGGTGTCATGGAGCCGCAGCGCCCGCTGGCTACAGTGCGGCTACCGGCCAAGGGATACCCCGCCATCTGTGCTGTGTTGCAGGAGGTTGTGGGGCAGGATGAAGGTGAGGGCGTCGGCGGCGACCCCACAGGCAGCACAGGAGAACAGGAGACGCGACTGGTTGTGGCCACAGGTGATGGCCTGCTCTACTCCTTCCGAATCGAGCTGCCGGAGCCAGAGGGCGAGCATGGCAGCCTTGCCACCGCTTTCAGGTATTCGCTGGAGGGAGAGTGGAACCTGGGACCTCCAAAATGAGACAGCTTGCAGCAAAAATTACAGCCTTGACATAGCATACATACATTGTCCGGTGGCATGTAAGTCCTCCACTTGTACATAGCAAACCAGGATGCGGGCGCATACTGCCGCCCTGTGGGCGCCACCTGTGCATGTCTTCATTAAGCTCCAGGGGTCGGATTGCTTACTTGCCGCGCATCTATAGGGATTGGGGCCTGTGCCCGTCTGTGGCGCTATGGCTCGCGTGCTTCACGCCGTGGGCAAGGCGCTGAGAGAGACTGGTTTGGCGCTGGATAGGGTTGGATGCGCCTTGCAAGGAAATTTTGCTTTTAGAGAAGAGCGTGAGTGCACCCTAGCGGTCTGTGTGTGCAAAACCCTCTTGGCTTTGCTTCTGCTCGGCAACCCTTCACCCACCGACGCTGGTTACCTGCTGCAGTGAACCGGCATAGGACGTTGGCGCCCGTTTTGGGCAAGAAACCCAGTCTAGGCCGAGACGTCTTTGTGGCACCAAGCGCGGCAGTCATAGGGGACGTGACGTTGGGAAACAACGCATCCGTGTTTTATGGGAGCGTGATCAGGGGTAAGCGGCAGCAGCAAGGAGGGCTCGGGGCAGCGCCTGCGCTTGGTGACGCCAGTCTGCAACCGCGAGCTGTTCACGAACCTGACTCTCATCTGCTATTGTATACGCCTGCTTGCAGCGGATAGCGGCAGCATCACGATTGGTGACAAGACAAACGTGCAGGATGGCTGTGTGATCCGCACGGCCCGTGCATACCTGACGGGCCATGCAGCAAACACGGTTGTTGGCAGTATGGTGACTATAGGCCACCAGGCCAGCTTGCACGGATGCACTGTGGGTGACCGCGCATTGATTGGCATGAATTCCACGTTGCTGGAGGGATGCAAGGTGCGCAACTGCAGCCTAGGTCACTAGGATGTGGCTGGCCTGCTTGCGGTGGTTTCTTTGGCTTGTGTGGGCTATGTGTTTTCTTTCGCTTTCCAGCATGGTAAAGAGCATACTCAGAGCTTAGACAGGCATCGACCTTGAGAAGCAGCCTTTGGTTTGAGTAGCAGGCATGCTCAGTTGTCCTGGCTTGCTCGGCAGCCGCTCACATGCGAAATTCGATTGAGGTCATGCTGGTATTCTTCTATGGTGGTGCTGGTGTTGGTGCCTTCACGCCTGATTCTGCTGCATGCTGGCTGGGGCTGCAGGTGGAGGATGGAGCTATGGTGGCGGCTGGTGCTGTGGTGGCCCCGGGCACGGTTGTAAAATCTGGAGAGATTTGGGGAGGTGAGGCACTAGTGGGCACAAACTCGACCAAGCATGCAGTTGGCAGCATTCATAATTGGTAGCCGTATGCTGCCTCGTGTAGTAATGTGAATTCGGTACATCGTGTAAGTCAAGTTATAAATTGCATCATGCCTACCGTGCAGGCAACCCTGCGGTGTTTCTGCGCAAGCTGAAGCCAGAGGAGGCGGGCTTCCTGCCGCAGAGCGCTGAGCATTATGCACGACTGTCAGCACAGCACTCTATGGAGACCTCAAAGACGCTGGAGCAGATTGCAGCTGACAGGGGGTTGCTCGCAAAGTCTTAACCGGCATGCTCCCGGCCTACAGACTGTTGTATGCCAGCAGCCGCCTTCAAAGCTGTGGCTCCGCTTGGGGGCTAGGCGGGCATGATGTGAACTAGGTGGCTGAGCCGCCGCTCTTGTGTTTGTTTTCGCTCTATTTCTCTGTTTTGGTAGCAACACTGCATGCTGTAGCACTCCCAATGACCTTGCGAGAAGTCAAGGGAGGAGGCATGTGGCGGCTGCGGTACACCGCTGACCAGGCCAGCATCTTCGTGCATTATTACGGCGAAGCACAAATCGGTTTACACGCCAGTAAACGGTCGTTAACTGTGAGCTTGCAGCGATGCAAGCGCTAAAGGCGCTAGCTGATGCGGGCAAAGAATTTAGGCAGCAGGCCCTGAGCGAGGCGCGGGAGATGGTAAGGATTGTTAGCATGGTTCTGGTAGAAGGGGCCCCAGGTTCAGATCTTCGCTGCATCCCCCGCAAGTTTCCTAGTGTCTCCCTTGCGCTGTTGCAGGGCCGGCAAGCGAAGGCGAAAGTTGCACCAACACTACAACGACAAAGGCGCGGAGACAAGGTGCTTGACCTTTTTGTTGCTCCGCCTGGGGAGGGGAGGCGGGCGGGCCAGTGGACGGGCGAGCTAGGAAGGGGTAACTCGACGGGCTGTCGGCAGCCTTTATGAGCAAGTATTGGGCAGCTTTCAACGCTTGGTTATTGATGTTGTAATCCACGCATACCATTGTTCATCTGCCTTCAAGGCTGCTGCAGGCCCTCGATGCACAGAATGGAAACGCCTCGGAGGCTCGTCGCGGATGGGGAAGCGGCCTACTTTCGCTGGGAGGAAGGGCTGGGAGTGGCGGACTGGATTCAGATTCCGAGTCAGACTCAGAGTGAGTCTCTTGAGGTGCATTCTCGGTAACATCCCCTAGATTTCAATGTTGCACGTGGTGGGGCGCAGTCAGCAGCACAGTTTGCTGGCGTTGCAGCTGCGTATCACACGGGTGCCTTGCCGCGGCATGCTGCTGGTGCAGGGAAGAGTCAGAGAGTGGGGACGACACTGAGGAAGACCCTGACCAGCTGCTGCAGCAGCTCAAGCAGCTAACCGGAGTGGAGGTGAACAACAGCAGCAGTGCAGGTGTGGTTCAGGAGGGAACAGATGAGCCTCGTTTGGGGTCCGCCTCTGCAGGTGCAGCAGTGGAGGAATTGTCTGGAGACGAGGCTGAAGAGGCAGTTTATGATGCAGCAGTTGAAGTGGTGGAAGGAGGGTCGTCAGCCAGCAACGGAGCAGCAGCGGAGGAGGGAAGAGGTGATTCCAGCACAGATGCGCTGGGCGGCAGCAGCAGCAGCAGCACAGGCAGCAGAGGCGGAGGTAAGCGGGCGGCTGACGCTGCTGCTCCCCCTGCTGGCAGCGGTGCGCCTGATGGGGAGCTGCAGCGACTGGTGGCGGCGCTGGAGGGGCGGCTACGGCGCATGCAGGCTGAGGCAGAGAGGCGGGACCAGCGGCTGGGTCGAGTAGCGGCGGAAAGGGATGAGCTGCTAGCTGCGATGCAGGAGGCACAGGCGGCTAGCAAACAGGCTGTGGCTGCCAGCAAGGCGGCGCAGGCGGCCAGCCGGGAGGCGGAGGCCGCTCGGCGCAAGCTGCAGCGCCAGCTGGATGCCAGCACCAAGGCACAGGAAGAAAGCAAGGCGGCGGCCGAGAAGGCGACGGCAGCTGAACGGGCGGCGCAGCAGCGGGTGGTGCAGTTGACGGCAGAGTTGGGGGAGGCAAAAGCGGCGCTGCAGCAGAAGCAGGCAGATGCGCGGGCGCTGGGCGCTGCCGAGAAGGAAGCGCTTCAGCTCAAGATTGAGGCCATGCAGGTGGGCTCCTTCACACCTTGCTTCTTGCTCCTTCAGTCTGCCTTCACTTGCCCCCGGCTAACTAGCGGTGGTGTTGCAAGTCTTTCGAGGGGTGAGGTCTCGAAAGCAGGCACAGCCGCCAGCTTCGGGCGGCTGTGCCCTTCACCCTCTAAAGTGGTCCCATCCATCAGGTTGCATTGCGGCCCAAACCTGACAACAGATGCTTGCAAAATGCCCACCATCTGCAACACAGCTGTCCTGTCTATTGGCCATGCTGCCCACTCGGTTTGCGAACTGTGTGCGATGTGAGGCACAGGGGACGCACCAACCCCCAGCAACGGACGGTGTTGGAGCATTACAGCTTGCCTAGTCGCCTTTGGCTGCAAACAACCTGCCTTGCTGCCTGCTTGCGTGCCTGACTGCTTGGTCTCCTTTTCCTTGCAGGCGGATGTTGATGCGGCGCGGGAGCGTGAGAGGGCGGCCGAGACGCGGGCGGCAGCAGCAGCCGAGGAGCGCGACGCAGCTGAGCTTATGCGGCAGGAAGCTGAGCGGGGGAGGCGGCAGGCGGAGCTGGCTGCATCCACAGCACAAGCACTGGCTGAGGCTGAGCGGCAGCAGCGGGCAGAGGCGCAGGGGCTGAGGTGAGGGGGGGACTACATCTATTCTTGGATGGAAGAAATTTGAAGTGTGTGCGGACTGATGGTGGGTTTCAAAGTGGAGGCCCAGACACCGCCAGCAAACAAGAGAGCCGCTTCTTTTACAGGGATGCCGGACATGTGCGCCGCTTGCATGCTGCAACGCTTGCTGTCCCCGCCTAATGAACCACCACCCAACCTTATTGCCTCCCTCCCCTTCCTGTCCTGCTCTGCCCCCCACCCTGCAGCGAGGCCCTAAGGGCCCAAGGTGAGCAGCGTGCGCGTCGCTTTCAGGCGGCTGTTCAGGCGGCTGTGGGCGGGGTGCGCGGCGAGCTGGAGGCGGAACGAGATGCGCTGCAGGCCAGGTGGGTGCTCGACTTTTGGCTGGGGCATCACTGCATATTGCTGGCGTCGCCTGGCCTTTGCTGGCTGTGCAGACGCCTTGTTTGGTTGTGTGAATGTGGTGCTGCTTGTGCTTTCGAATGTTGTCACCTGCCGCCAGTTGGGGCTTGGTTGACAGTGTTGCATCAGGGCATTCCGAATGCGGCAGCATTGGACATAGTGCAGTGCAGTCATGCCTCCATCAGCACCCCACAGCTGGAAGCCGAGGTTGCTTCACCTCCTGACATTGGCCGCCTGCCCGTCTGTCATTGAATAAGCTGTTGTTGAATACGAGAATACACACTGCTGGTGCTGGTGCGCCTGCTGTGCCGTGCAGGCTGGACGAAGCGGAGCGCAGCGCTGGCGGGCTGCGACAGCAGCTGCAGGAGGTGCAGGGGCGGCTGGAGGCGCTTGAAGGGGAGCGGCGCAGCCGCACAGCCGAGGCTCAGGGAGCAGCCTTGGTGGCAGAGGAAGCGAGGCAGCAGGTGCAGGCACTGGCTAGGCAGCTGGATGCCGCCGCGGCCCGGCACGCAGAACTGCGTGAGGCGGTGGCGAGGGCAGCAGCGGCAGCGGAGGCAGCCAGGGCTGGGCAGGCTCAAGCCGAGGCGGCGGCAGCCACCAGTGCGCTGGGCCTACAGCAGGCCCAGGCGGCACATCGGGAAAAGGAAGCAGCTCTGGAAGCTAGGCTGGCGGTGATGGAGCAGCAGGCCGAGGCAGCCGCTGCCAGCCTACGAGTGGAGCGTGAAAGCGGGCTGCTGGCGGCTGCGGACGCACAGCAGGTGGCGCAGGCGGCGGCGGAAGAAGCTGCCACAGCGAAGGCGCGGGTGGAGCAGCTTGAGCGTGAGCTGGCAGCGCTGCGATCAGCCAGCGGACTCCAGGGGCAGGCGCATCGGCTCGGCAGCAGCAGCAATAGCACACACAGCAGCCGGCCAGGCCGCTCCGGTGGCGGCGGCGGTGACTTGCTTTCCTCGCTGGGCATTGGTGCCAAGCAAGCGCAGCAGGCCCAGCAGCAGCACAGGGATCCAGAGGCAGGAGGCGGCAGGCTGGATCCAGATCTGCTGCGCCGCCTGCCCCTCAGTAGCAGCGCTGTCGCTGGCACATCGGCGCGCAGGGTGGCCAAGCGAGGGGCTGGCGCTGGCAGTGCCCTGGGAGTGGTGTCGCTGCGCACCTGGCTGCTGGTGGGGTATGGCGCGGTGCTGCACCTGGCTTTGATGGTCAGCATGAATCAGCACACTCACTGCCACCACCCTGCCGCCACCCAATCACTGCCTGGGCATTGAGCGTATTGGCCAGTGTTTGAGCCTGCTTGCATCCCACTTGCTTGAATGCGTTGCTCCCAGGCTTATCTCATGTCCTTGTGTTACGCAGGCTGTAAAACAAGCAAGGCAGGTAGATGCCGGGCCACCAGTGGGTTCACTTTTGGCCGAGTGCAGCATGCATGAATCGCGTACTGCCGGGGCGTGCCGCGACAGATTGCATGGTGTCGGACGGGGGTGCTGTGCTGCATATGGTACAGGGAGCATGCACATGGCACTGCTCAAGGGTAGCACAGTGGCAGTACTGCATAGCTGGCATATACAGCGGAAGATATTTTGGGAGGCATAGTCATGTTGGTCCCATGTGGATAACCCAGCGTTGACTTCGCAAAGATGCATTTTCATCATTGAGGGCGGGGCAAATGGAGGGAGGGGAGGAAACCAAAAGGGTGACTGATTAGGCAGCCCTCAGAAATACCTTTGCATGTGCTCAGTGTATTGGGGTGGGTGGGTGGGGTGGATCAAGAACGGGTCAGCAATGTTTACATGTGCATGAGTTGAAAAAGCTGTAGAGTGTTGAACAATGCATGCAGGAGAAAAGCTGCTTGAAGGCAACCGTTGGGTAATAAGCAGTGAATGCAACATCTTTTGTCCTGGTCAAAGAGGTCGGAACCAGAAGAACATAGGAGGGAGAGTTTTTACGGTATTGGGATGGAGAAGGACGACGAAAGAAACCAGTTGGGAGGGGGCAACAAAATGGCCTGCGCAAGTTGCATGTGAACACAGCAACACGCGACTAAAAATCAAAGGGGGTTGAACAAACTGCTGCGCATATTATCATCAATTTAGACAGTGCAAGGGAGCCCGCTGGTAGGCAAGCTCCCACTGTGGGGCAGACGCCTGTTCACGCCGCGAGCTGGGTGCTGAGGGCGGCAATGACAGCCGCTGCGTTCGAGGCAATGCGCGCGATGGCCAAACGACAGTGCAGCTCGCGCTTCATGGCCACCAGCCGGCGCAGGTGCTGCAGCTGTTGTTGGTAGCAGGCTTCCCGCTCTGGCCGCCAGGCATCGACAGTGGGATCCCGCCCCACAGCTGCTGTGCAAGGGTACGGCGCGGCGCTGACCACCCACCTGCGCCCTGCTGCTTCTTAGTGCTACAGCGGCGCACCACCAGGTATCCACTGTCAAGTGGGATGATGTCTGCAGCGGGCAACCGCAGGTTGAGCTCCACAGTCAGGCTGGCAAGGGTTTTGGGTCTGGGAGCCTTGCACGGTTTAAAGGTGGTTGATTGCTCCCTCCTATGCAGGCAGACCAACTACGCAATTCGCACTTGCGAGACAATTGGGGCCCTTTGCGCGAAAAGCGCTCTTTTCTGCTCCACAGCGCCATAGCATGGGAGCCAGGGATGCCTGCCAGAGCCTGCCAGTTGGGCTGATCCGGCAAGGCTGCATCGAGA
>JAAMXP010000628.1:0-27454 GCA_019693395.1 Ettlia oleoabundans
CCCCCGCACCATTACTATTACCACACAACATGCCCGCAATGCTGGCCCGACCCAGCGCACCGTAATCGTCCTCTGCCCGCTTCACCTCCTCCATCAGCATGCCATGCTGCTTCTGTGCCGCCTCCAGCACCCCCTCTAACTCATTGATGCGGCCCTGCAGCAGTAGTGCAAATACCTTTAGGCGCAAAGGAACCTGGCTTGCCGTGGGACGCTAGAGGAAAGGACGCACACAGGCGGGATGCAGCTCAATAGGCACTGGACAAACCGCCTTGGTTGTGAGAAGAACAGCTGACATGTGGCACCATGTCACAGCCATGTATACCTGGTATGAACTGGGGTCCAAGAGTGGGGATGCAGCAGAGGAAGGACAGCCACTGGACCGTTTGCCGCTCACCTGAAGTGCCTCTGTCTCGTCTTTCGAGCGGTGGCCCTCAGCCCGCGCCACCTTGCGCTCCATCTGCACCAGCTGGAAGTCGGCGGTGTACCGCACCTCCTGCAGGTGGTACCATAGTGACAAGAAGCGCCAGAAAATTGTCAGGGGCAGTGCGAAGGCAGTTATGCGAATTATTGAATTCTAGAATGTTTAACCAACCAATGCTGCAAGCAGGCAACCGGCACACGTTGCACGGTGGTAAAATCCAACCGCTAGCCTTGCATTGGAGGTTCAAATCACCAACGTGCTGCCTGCATCTGTCACCTCATGTCACTAACTGCCGCCCAGACCAACCTGCTGCCTAACCAGCTGCTCCTCCAGCTGCACAATCTTGTGCGACAGGTTGCGCCCCTGCGCCCGTGCCCCGCTGCTGTCTGACACCAGCCGCCGCTCCTGCTCCTGCGCCACGTGCAGCTGCTGCCCTGCCCTGAACTGCTGCTTCTCAAGGGCTGAAAGCTCCTTGTCAAGGGCTGCCAAGCGCTGCTGCTCCTCGCCACGCAACTGCTCAAGCTCTTGGATCTGCCCAGGAAGCAAAAACGAAGATGAAACAAAGGATTCAGTCAGTCGGGAAGCAGTCGACTCAGTGGAAGTGCAGGTTCAACTCCAGGCAGGACAGCGCCAAGGCAGAGCTTTCGGGACACGCAGCGCTGCCCTCAGGAAGCCGTACCACAAGTAGGTCGTGAAGTGTATGCGGTGCGGTGGCCTGTACCACCACCCTCAATCTTATCGACCTTCGGTAGTCCCGCTCCCGACCCGACCCGACCTGATCCCACCCTACCCCGCCCCACCCCCCGTCCATCCTGCACGAGCGCAAGCACACACCTCTTATATACACCCGGCGTCCCTTCCACCTACCAGGTATACCCCTCACCTTCTGCTGCAGGCTGCCCAGGTGCTGCCCCTCCAGCTGCACCCGCACACGCCCTGCATCCAGCCGCGCCTGCGCCGCCTCCACCGCCGCTGTCCGCCGCTCCAGCTCGGCTCGCAAGTGGCCGCTGACCGCTGCCTGCCGCTGCGCATCGTCTGCTGCCCGCCCCAAGCTGTTTGACAGAAGGTCTGCCTTATCCTCTGCCTCGGCCACCGCCACCTGGGTGCTGTTGTATGAGTCGTACAAACCCTTGATCTGCCGCTCATGGGCCTGTATGCGCTTCTGGGCGGCAGCACCTGCAGCCATCAACAGGCAATATCAGTGATGCGATAGCTGAAGGAGGGGTGATTACACAGCAGACACCCAGTTGGACCTACACTACAGGCGGGCGGCCTAACTTATGACGGACAAATGCACAGATTGCAACTGCAAACGATCGGTGGAGCAGCATGGAAGTTTAGGAACATTGAGCAGGCAAGATCTACAGCAGGATGAGTTTCCGGCAGCCAACTGACTACAAGCTCACAGCAGCAGGGGACGAGCTGTCCCGTGCAAATGTGGACTTTCCCAAAAGCAGCAGCCCGCAGCAGCAGCGGGATAATTTCACGACAGCTAACAGCATAGCACCGAACAAGGCGCAGTACAGGTACTGCACCTGCCGCCAGCTCAGCATCCAGCTCAGCCGCCTGTACCGCAAGCTCTTTCTTCAACGCTGCCAGCTGGGCCGTGCGCTCCGCCTGCTGCTGCCCTGCAGCATAAGGCACAGACAGAATGCCCTGTAGCACCCAGAAACGGCTGTGCACCTCGGCAAACTGAAGCAACCAATACGCACACGATATAACCGCCCAGCCCGCGTGTTCTAACACCTCACTTAAAGCACTAGTGCATTACTGCATTACCGCCTACCCGCCTCCAGTATTGCTGCATCCCGCTTGTGTATAGCCTCCAGCACCCCTTCCCACTGCTGCAGCAGCTCCTGCCGCTCCCCATGCAACCGCCTGAAGTCCTGAGCAGCCTTGCTCAACTCAGTCTGGGCGGCCTGCAAGAGCGGCGGTACATTTGATCTGTGCTATAGTGGTGCAAGGCTGGTACACGGATACGAATAAATGCAGTGTTGAACCAGGCACGGGTGCACGCCCAGAGGGCCGCACCAGGTAAAGCGAACATATCAGGCATAACTTACAGTGACACTGCCCCAAATGCAACACATGGATGCATGCCAGCTAGCAGCTGCTATGGCACACTTAAAATAACAGATGTCCCATGCAAGCAACTCAAATGACACGCACTTGCGTCTCTGTAACTTCGTCCTCCAGGTCCCGCCTGCCCTGGTGCACCTCCCGCGCCGCCCTTTCCAGCTGCATGCCCAGCTCCTTAACCTTGGACTCATCCTGCCTGCGATACCGCTCTACCGCCAGGCTGTCGTCCTCCTTCTGCCGTGCGGCTGCCAGCCACTGCTCAAGCTCCTCCTGCAAGCGGATGCTTGGGAGGAGAGGTGCATGGGTGGTTTCACAGGCAGCAAGGCAAACAGGCGGTTGGGGAGGGAAGCACACCACTCAGGTGAGCGATCCTGCCGCATTGCTCTTCATGCCAGATGGAGTGGTTGAAACAACTGCACATCTACTGCTGCAGCCAGCCCTTAACAAACATTGACATGACAGCTGCGGGAGCGGATGTGGTGGAAATACAATAGAACCCATAACCACCCATCAATTGCATGTCGCTCGAGCTGCCAGCTCGCCTGGTTCCAGTTTTGGACCAACTTGAACTGATCCATGCGCTCGCCAGCCTTGAACACCTCTGTCTGCATAGAGGTTACAGTCTGATCCAGCTCTCCACGCTGCTGCTGCATGCGCTCAATGTCGGCGCGGAGGCGGCCTGTCTCGCGAGCAGCCACCTCACGCAAGTGCCGCTCTGTGTCGACCTCACAGCGCCGCGCGCCCAGCCGCGATTGCGCGTGGCTGATTTCCAGCCGCACATTGTCCATATGGTCCACCAGCACCTGCGTGTGCTCTTGGTTCTCCTCCAGCTGGATCTGCGTGCCCTCAAGCTGTGCCTCTAGTGCCTGCACACGGAGCAAAGCAGTGGCCGAAGGGGCCAAACGAGGTGGCGGGGAGTGACGGCAAAGGCGCTAGGAACACACGCTGTCTTGGAGGGCGCTCAGGTCGGGGGAACAACCGTCGCATACCCGTATCTCCTGGTCTAGCGCCCTGTTGCGCTCGTCCGCAAACTCGGGCAGGAAGGAGCGCTTGGCACGGTCGCCGGCCGCCGCACGAGGCGGCGGCTGGGGCTCCAAGCCGACCGAAAGCGCCTCCATGGCTACAACTCAAGCCTTGGGGCGCCCTCCCGGCTGCCGGGCACAGGCCCGCCACCACAGGCACATGTAGAGGGGCTTCCCCAGGCTGGTATGCTATGTCTGCTTTTCAGCAAAGGACTACATGTACCCCGAGACATGAAAAGAGCGCAGACGCAGAGGTCAATGGCGCAGCACACATATCATGCCTGGCCATAAAAAACCCGAACCCAGACAGCAGCCAAGCGATCAAGCCCCCCATCCCTGCCACATTAAGCTTTTGTGCGTTGCACAGCAACCGCGTGCACCAAACGCCACCATCGCATTCCAAATGGACCGGCACGCCTTCTTGCGGGCCCAAGAGTGGCTCCAACCGCTTGCAGCAGCCGCACAAGGGCCAGATTCAATGCAGGCAACATCGCCGCAGCCACGCTGCCCTGCCCCCGTCACCGCCTTTGTAGGAGCCGCCTCCTTGCACGTCAGCCCTGCGGAGCAGTACGAACAGGCTGGCACCTACGCAGGCGAGGCATTGATTGTTGAAATATCCATGGTCCAATCCGTCAGCAATCACATGGCAGCCATAGTGATTGAAAGGTTGTCCATCGTCCCAGCGGCAGGACACATTTCCGCTGCATCAGCATGCATGGGCTTACCCTTGCTGTCTCCCTGTCTTGGGCTGGCTAGCGCCTGTGCAGGCCCTCTAGCAGCTGATGCCGTGCACCTGTCCTTTGCCGTGGACAATCAAGCCAGGGATCCCATGCAGCTGCGCCTCTCCGTCAACATAAGCTTGCGGCCCGCAGCCGGCCCCAGCATGGGCAGTGGCGGGACCGGCACCGACAGCTTGGGGCGTCAGCACATGAAAATATCGCTAGACTTAGATGGGGTGGCCTACAGCTTATCACTGCACCGTGCTCTGCGGCTGGTGCTGCCACAGCAGGTGTCTCCTCTGCTGCAGGCCTTGTTGCGACACCGACTCGAAGCAGCAAGCAATACAGCTTCAGTTGGGCCAGCAGCAACATCAGGCAACGATCACGCGCAGGAAGAGGGATCGTTCCTGGCAGTTGCACCACCCAGCTCAATGCCCTTCCTCACGCTTATATTCCCCCATGCCTGCCTCAACATCTACCCGCTGGGCTGGAAGGCGGCGGCAGCGCACATCAGCAAGGTGGGTGGGCGGCAAGCAGTATAGAAAGGGGAACAGCTGCTGGCAACATGTGGGTGGCCTGCCATCCTGTCGCTGCCAGCGTATGACCTGCGCAGGCTGGTCAATGTGCAGTGCCATTCCGGGCCACGTGATCAAACAGTGTTTGCAACTGGTTGTACAACTGTGCTTATCCCAACCAACACAGCCCGGCCCATTGAACCGTCTGTTTGGCGTCGAGCTTTCTTGCAGGAGCACGATGCTGCTGAGCTGGCACGCCTAGCTCAGCTGCTGGCGGAGTGCCGGCAGCAGCAACTCCTGCTTGTGGGGCCAATGCCACCGCAGCCTCCAGAGCCTCCCAGCTGGAATGACTGCATGGCGGCGCATAGGGACCTCCTGCAGCACCTGCAGGCCATGGCAGCAGCAGCCAGGCAGCTCTTGCAGAGCGCAGCCACCACCAGAAATGCAGCACACCAGGCGCCAGTGTGGGAGATGCTGGCGGCATCTGCGGCGGCAATACACCAGCAGCACCATCTGACGAAAGCTGCGGTACCTTCCAGGCAGCTGCGGCTGCATTGCCAGCAACAGCCCGGGGATGACGCCACTGCCGCGAGAGGCCAGTTGGTCCACAGCACTGGACGGCTGCCTGCTAGCTGTTGATCTGGCAGCACCCAGGCAATAGGAGCATAAAGGATTTGTTCAGAGTAGCGTCGCTGGGGGGAAGCAGGTGAGAGGGCAGCAAGTCGCAGCCAACAGCTGGCCAGCCGGTACATGATGCTCTACTCATGTGAAGCTGCTGTGCGTTGCTTTGTGCCTGGTTGGCATGGGCGGGTCAGGTGGCCTGTGATGCTGCTGCCTGGCAAGCCGTCCCACTGCTCCGTGGTAAAAGGGAAAAGGGTAGAGATAGCTAACTCTCACTACCACGTGCATGCAGACTCTGTCAGAGCCCAGATCCCATTCATGAACAGTCAGACTGGCACGCGAGCCGCAGGACTGCCCAAGCGTCAAGTGGGGGGTGAATGGAGTCGCGAGCGCCGGGCACAGTCAGATGGGGCAGCTGTTGTCTCTATCTTTCGGCCAACGCCCCACTCCATCCACATTGCTCGGTGCCGTGTCAACCTGGCAACTACTAAAAGGCAGCAATGACAGAAACGATGGCAACTGCCGCTGTTCAGTAAAAGCCAAACAATACAACAAGCCCCGTGCAGGTAGTCAGCAAATTGAGTGACCACACACAAGGTAAAATTGCACGTAACCAAGGCGCACTCACCCAGTGCATTGTTAGGCCCCATACCGGGCCCTCCAGCCGCCACAGCGCGGACGTTGTAGCGGGCCAGGGCTGCTGCTGCTTCAAACACTGACTGCAGGCAGAGACAGGCAGGCATGGCAAGGAGGATGGCATATGGTGAATAGGTTCAACAAAAGCGATAAACAATGGCAGTAGCAGCTCTTACAATCGGGGCTGTCTGGCGCCCACCGCTGCTGAGGCCTGCAGCAAGCTCAAGAGTGGTGCAGCCGCTGTGGTAGCAAAGCGGTGAAGCAGCACCGACGCATGCCGCTACGCTGCAGCTGAGGATCCTAACTAGCCGGAAGCTGATCAACTAGTGGCATCAGCTGGTATAACTTCATTGCACCCAACGCTGCACTTGTTCCACAACGAGTATGTTGGTAGGCTCAGCCTTTCAGCACGTAGCGCTGCAGTTCTCCCCTTTGAACCATTCACCTGCGTCACCTCCTCGTCCCCAGTGGGCCCCACGCCGAACTGCAGAGTGGACAGCAGGGTCTGGAAGACGCGAGGGGGAAGGGACGCCATGCGCTCTGGGTAGACCTGCGGGTAGGAAGAAGCCACCTGTTGCTCAAAGGATTGCACATCTATTTTTCAAAAGGGTGAGAAAAAGCGGGGGTAGCAGCACCACGACGTCCCACACACCTCGCTGATCTTGGGTGCCGTAACGTTTACATGTCTTTCAAGCAAAACACGCAAAGGTTGGCCATGACCTGCTGTGGGTGTGGCAGCGGTCGCTGGGGAGGAAATTGCCGACAGGACTTAGAATACACCATGGCCTACTTGACTCTCCATTGAGCAGCCGGGCAAGGTGAGGTGCAGGGCAGGCATCAGCAGCAAGCTGCAGGTGGAGCGGAGGTGCGACAGAGCATCCCGCCTCTTCGCCTGCCACTGCAGCACCCATGCGGCAGGATTGCGATGATTGCTGTCGCTCTGATGCAGCATCAACAGCCAGCAGCAGACATGGGTTTGCTCAGAGAGCCTGCGCAAAATCGTTCCCTTCCTCCTGCTTCCTGGCCCCACTCGACTCTATAAGATTCTTCCCGGGTGTGCTGGTAGATCTGTTGAGCTCCCACTAAGCGCATGGCTAGCCAACTTCAAGGACGGGTGCAGCAACGGGGAGGGAGGCAGAAGGTATGCTTCTGGTGGAACTTTGTGAGGAGGGCTTTTCAAGCTGAGATACTGCAGCAGGGAATTACACCCAATTGCTTGCCCGACTGGCGAGACCAGCCTATCATGCTGAGCTGCATAGCAGGCGCCTCTCTTCACAGCAATTGAGCTCAGTCCTTGAGATGTGCTTTAGTCTGTCAATTGCTTTCAAGGCGTAGGGGAAGGCTCTTTCAGCTTTTACCATTCGACGAGCAAAGTAATTGAATTGCAGGCATTAAGGTCACCATCAGCGCTGCAACAGCTGACTCAATGTTCGCCACTGCTGCTGCCATTTGCAACCATGGCTGTTAGGCGGATTCGTTGTTCTTGCGGCGAGCCTTTTCTGCACGGTCAAGCTGCTTTTGTTTGGTGTAACGTTCACGAGCAGTGCGCGCTGCCATGGTCTCCTCACCCCTGAAAATTGAGATGACCAAGCCGGAGACGAAACACCCCACTGAGAAATGCATCAGCAAGCGCTGCTATGTCCGCATCCAGCTGAACTGCAAAGGACTGCAAGGCCAGGAAGCTGACCAGCAGAACCTGACGTTGGCTCTGCAGTGCCTCGATCTCCTCATAGAAAATCATTTCTTCCTCAAGCTCCTCTTCTGCCTCTTGAGCTTCCTGGTCCTGCACAATGAATGATAGCAGAGAGATGCATCTTTTGTGGCTGTGCATACCCTATGGCATATGCCGACGCCAAAATTCAAACGCCAGCCTGCCGTGGCGGCTAGATGGAATTTGCAAGCAACGCAAAGCGGGTTGAGATAAACACCCCCTCGCAATCTCCCTCCGAGCATCCAAAGGCATTTCTGGCGGGTTCAGCACTAGTAGTGGGACCGTCTGCGTACCTTCTCGACCTCGTACTGGCCGGCGTGGCAGATGGTAACTGTGTCCGCGCAATAGGGCCTCCCACAGCCACACTGGGCTTCTGTAGGGGCCAGATCGGCTTCCGGGTAGCCACTAGCAGCCTGTCAGCAGCAGGCCTGCAGCAAAGACTGCTCCTTCTCAGAGAAGAAGCAACCTGGAACATGCACTGCATGAGGATATGTGACACAGGAAATGATTGGAAAAATTTGATTTTTGCAGACTTCGTATGCGCCTGATGGAAAGGCTGCCGCCTGGCGGCGCAGCGCAGCAGCGGCGCTGCTTGGATCACAGGCGTGGCGCTCAGCGGTTGCCCATGTGTGCCGAGATGCGCCCACACCTGAGCTGGGAAGTATCTCATGCGTGGCAATGCACACTGGCAGTTGGGCACTCCTGCGCTGCATACGTGGCAAAGTTGAGAAAGCCTACTGCGTTTTTGGCTTTTGTGTTTACAGGCTGCCAAATCGCAACAGAAAGAAAGGAGTATTTATAAGCCTGAGCAGGCTTGGGTTTTTATCTAGAGATCTTTGCTATGGGCGCGAGGAGAGTCAGCAAGGGAAATTGAGCAGGCACAAACTGGGGGATGGGCTGATGTAATGTCTGTGTATAATGTTGAGGGTGAGGGGGCGAGGGATTATGCGGAGTGGAGTGGAGTGGGGGGAAGCTGCGAGCCAGAGCTGCTTGCAAGGAAGCAACCAAAGGTGGCAAGATGGGGGGGCAGAGTGACTGAAAAGGCGTGCAAAGTGGCAGGGGAAGCATCGAACAGAGCAGCAAAACGGGGGCGGCGCGGGGCATACAGAGGGCAGTGGAAAATGATGTGCTCAACATTCCCAGTGCCCTGGCTACAATGCGGGCAGGTTCTCTGCTCACGAGCTATTTGCTGCCAACGCCTGGGTTCCCTCAGCAACCCAGTGGGAGCGGGTGATAAGCTGTGCCAGCGCTTAAACTGTTACCCTGCAGATGTTGGCGACATTTGCCTCATCTTGAGCTGCCTATCGCACGTTTACAGCCCCTCGAGCATCCATGACAAACTTGGACAGCGCTTTTGCAAAGGCACGGCGGGACGGGCGGTCCAGGCTGGCGGCTGCCCCCACCTGGGCCAGCAGCACCGTGAAGGCAGCCCGCGCCGAGGCCTGAAATGCAACAGAAGTGCAACACATGCATCAACTGGTGAAAAACATCATAGGCATGCTGAAATAATCACCATCCACCTGGCCCAGCTTAGCTATCAAGCTGCACACCCACATGTTGTCAACCTTAGACTCATGTTAGCCCCTCCACCCAGCCTTCCACCTGCGCTGCGCCAATCAAGCAGCTTGCCAGCAGCGACTCGCCGGCGTGCTGCAGCGCGGTGGGTTCCGCCACTGCCAGCGGCAGCACAGCTTCAGCAGCATGGTCCACAGCCTCCAGCCCGGCGTCACCGCGGATCAGGCGCTGAAGGGAGGCGTGCAGTAGGGAGCCCAGAGGGGTGGAGCCATCGGGACCTGCGGGAACACGTATGTGATGACAGACCATGTCATTGCCAAGGTTATCCAAAAACTTGTTTCTGTTGAACATAAACCCTTTTTGTTTTAAATTTGGAGCAACATGTAATATTTGAAAATGGAACGTACGCAAGATACAAACAGCAGCAAAATGTAATGGTAGAGAGGCAGAGATAGATGCAGTTGCAGGTGGGCAGCTAAGGCTAAGTCTGCGACATGGCCATGCAAACGGAAAGGAGGTATCACATAACAGTGAAGACGCTCTTACCCTGTGCATTGTTGAGCCCCAGCCCGGGCCCGCCAGCCGCCACAGCGCGGACGTGGTAGCGAGCCAGGGCCGCCACTGCTTCAAATACTGACTGCAAGCAGAGAAGGCAGGCATAGCAGGAAGGATGGGTGTTTTGTGAAGAGGTTCAACGAAAGCAGTAAACAGTAACTATAGCAGCCCGTACAGTCACCGCTGTTTGGCGCCCATCGCTGCGAGGCTTGGAACGGACGGCTCAAAAGTGGCGCAACCGCTGTGGCAGCCCGTAAAATGGTTTCTTCGCACCCAACGCTGCACTTCTGTCACAAATAGTACGGTTATCAGGCAGCAGCCGGTCAGCAAACAGTGCTGCATTTCCCTTGTTTTACAAGCACACCTGTGTCACCTCCTCGTCCCCAGTGGCCCCCACGCCGAACTGCAGAGTGGACAGCAGGGCCTGGAAGACGCGAGGGGGAAGGGACGCCATGCGCTCTGGGTAGACCTGCGGGTAGGAAGAAGCAGGGACAGATGAACTCAAAGGTTCTCACATCTTCTTTTCAGTAGGGTGAGAAAAAGCGGGGGTAGCAGCACCACGACGCAATCCAAGATGACTTTTGTCATTGATTGGGCAGCTCGGTACACCCGCAGCAGTACTGTGAACATCAGACACAATATCCTACATTGCTGCAAGTACAGCAGTACCACTCTTCAAACATCCCACAAAGCCAACCAGTTCAACCCACCCCGCCGACCCCATCCCACCCATCCCACAGTACCTCCAGCATATGTGCCAGCAGGGCGAAATAGGCGCGGCACAACTTTGGGAATTTGAGCAGCTCCAGGCTGAGCAGCGGTACCAGGCAGTCCAGACCAGCAAACACAATCTGCGGTACAGGGAGGGCCTTGCTGGAGCGGTGTAATGTGGTATACGGAGTTTGGCGGAGGCATTTACTATGATTTGACCAGATGGGGGAATGTTAATCTGTCAACACATGCGGCACGGTAGCAGCGGTACGGGGGCGGCCCAACGCTGTGCATGATGGACTCAAGGATTTGGTTTCTGGCATAATTCTTCCAGCCCCAAACCATGGTTGGGCCTGATATATCGTACAAACAACAGGCAGGGTGCGGTGCAAGGGAGATGCATATCGGTGTAGGGTACAGGCACATCTGCACCCAGCGATGCAGCCATTCATCCATCCATACCCCATACGATGCACTGTATTGTAGTACCAAACACACCTGCGCCACATCCACGGCATCCCCTGTCCCCGCCTGGCCATTGCTCCCGGCAAGGCTGGGGTTGCCCTGGAACGCCTCGTTTGCCCAGTCGGCCTGTGTTAGCTTGGTCAGCAGCTTCAGCAGGGCCCTCAAGTCAAGGTAGCGATCGGAGAGAGCTTCTGCCGCCAGCGCCTTGCTGGCGGACACGCTGACCTGGCCCTGCAGGGACAGGAGGAAGAAAGAGGCACGTTGACACGCAACAAAAACTGTGCAGGGCAGCAGTTGCACCCTCTGTCTGCCATAAGCCTCTCCCATTCATCTCCTGCGCCAGCCAGTCATGCTTCCCGCAGTACGCTGTATAGGAAGCGATACGGTATGTTACGCCCTCGACATACTCGGCCATTCTTAGCCGCTGCTTCTAAAGCTTAACCTTGCGCAGATCTGAGCAACCTTGAGACTCTCAGTGTCACCGTCTGTGCATGCTGGCCGATCCCCGGTTACTCCCCTCCCTTCGCTCACCAAGTTGTGTGTTGAGTAAATGCGGAGGAGCTGCAGCGCCCAGCTGCACAGGGCGTTGGCGTCTGCTGGGCTAAGGTACGCAGCGTGGTGCTCCACCACGTCTCCAGCCAGCTTCAGTATCAAGGTGACGGCAGCCGGCTGGGTGCGGCAGGCGTCAAAGAGGGTGGCTAGCGCCGGCGCGACAGATGTGAACTGTGGGAGAAAAGGGGAGATGGGAGGAGCATGCATGTGTGCTCACAGGGGCAGGGCTAGAAGAAGCTAGAGACAAGCAGGTAGCCAGGTAGGCGAGCAGCGGGCCAATCAAAGGCAGGAGCGGGACAATAGGCAACCAACGGAGGTGGGGTCATCAACAAACATACGGAGTGAGTGCAGCTGGCGCACGCACAACAGGCAGCTGCTGCTGTGGCTTGATTTTAATGTAAATTTATTTTATGGCTTGCCTGTTGGAAGATGGCGGGCTGCGTGGCAGGCAGCGTTCCTCGCACCGCCCCCCTCATCCTCTCCACGAGCGACACCACCAGCCGCAGCCCGTCCGCACGTTGCAATGCCGCTCGTGCTGCCGCCTCGCTGGTACCAAGCTGGCGCAGCTGTGCCGCCGTACTTTCCAGCAACTGTCCCGCCCATGTGGCGGCGTTTCCGGAGTAGGCCCCTGCAGCCCTCAGCAGCGCCTGCAGCAGGCGCCGCTGCACCTTCTCCGCCAGCTGGAGCAGCCCGGAGTCACCCCTGCCCACGGCATCACACAGGCTGTGCCAGGCTGACGTGTCGAGCAGCGAAGCACACACAGCGCGGCGCCGGACCAGCACTGCCAGCAGCCGAGCACATGCCACCTGCAGCGCCAACAAAGGAAGCACAAGCGGCGGCGACGGGTGTGAGTAAAAATCGGTCCCCGTGGATGAGGCAAAAGATAAAAACAGCGGCGCTTAGATGTCCGCAGTCACATTGTGACGGTTAGCCGCACTACAACAATAATCAACACACACCATCAGCCTTGCCTGGCCGGATGCCAACCATCTGTAGCCCTTCCCATTCACAGCAACAACAACAACAACAAGATCATCTCTGTCAGCCACCCTGCCCACCTGCCCATCCTTCTCAACTTGAGATTCCCAATTTGTACTCTGCATATCCGATGCTGAGCAACACCTCCAATATGGGCTTTGGCAACCTCACCTCATGCAACGCCTTCTCTCCGGGATATCGTGTCAGCGCCACCAGCACCAGGCTCACAAGCAGCTGGGACGCCTGCGCCCCTCCCTGTGAGCCAGCACCAAAGCTGGCTGAAAGCACCGGGGAGCCGGCTCCTTCTTCAGGCATGAGGTAGGTGTCAGCCCAGCGTGCCAGAAAGGCCACTACGATCTCCAGCAGCCTGCAGGGAGGTGGAAGTAGGAGGCAATACAGGATCAAGATTGATATCATATCATTCCAAGGTTGAGAATCATATGAAATCAAGGTTGGCCATGTGCTGAGGCAACCGCACACGAGGCCTGGCAATGATAACCAGGAGGAGCTCGCGAGCACGAGGAGGAACAGCTTGGGATTTGATGGTGGGCTGGACAATGGCTGCGTATGTTACGTTACGCATTGTTGGTGCGGTTGATGGCTGGAGGCTAGTGTCAGAGCCGGGCAGGCCTGTATCACGTGCATTTAAACCACCGTCCACCCCACCGCCAGGCTGCAAGGCAGACTGGAGGCGGACAAGTGCATCACCCAATCTTGCTGCTGGAAAAACCTGACCAGTCAGCCACTCTGCTCCCTCACCTCGGGCTGGCCCCCATCTGGCCCGCATGATCCAAGCAGTGCGCCCCAACAGCCAGCATCCCTGCTGACAGCCGCTCTGCCGGATCCGCCCCTTGCCCTGCTGCTGCTGCCTGGCCGCCAGCACCAAGGCTACTAGCTGCGCCCGCCGCCGCCGCTGCAGCAGCTTCACAGGCGTGTGCTATGGACAGCGGGACCAGGGGTGTCTCCCCGTCTCCCGCGTCTGCCAGCACATGGCCGCACATGGCGGTGAGCCAGCAGAGCTGCTCCAGAGCCATGCTGGGGTCGGAGCCTGCAGGCAGACAGGTAAACACTGAGCAGGTGGGTAGAAAGAAAGCAAACAGGCAGGCAGGTGGGTAGGATACGCAAGCAGGTGTGGGGGAAGCACAAGCAAGCAAGAAGGAGGGCAGGCAGGTAGGGATGAGAGCGGGCACTGTGTGGCGCGGTGGCAAAACAGCTGCCGGCAGGTGGCCCACTGAGCACGGGATGAGGCATGTGGGGGAGCCACTTAGAAGCAGCAGCCTAGCCGCCTTAAAACAGTCAGTCCTCATCTCAGTAACACGCATCACAGTAAACCACACCGATGGGGCACCAACATCACAACATCCAGGGAGCACCCAGATTCTTACTATGCGTGGCGGAGAGATGATGCGCCCACCTGACTGCATGCAATGCTGCAGCTTGGCCAAGCAGCCCTGCAGTTGGCTGGCAAGCAGAGGCAGGGAGAGGACAGCAGAGGCTCGCCCCAACGCTGCCGCTCGTTCTAGTCGCTCCTCTGACTGCAGGCCCTCGCCACCCTCCACCTCCTCTGCAACAATAACACGGAATCGGCACGGGACAAGAAAGGCACAAAGGTGAGGTGTGATCGGTATTGAACGGATTTGGCAAAGGCAGGAAGCAGGCACAGACAATGAGGTGCGATGTCGGGCAAGCCGTGGGACAGCCATCTTTCAACTCCTGTCTCATTTATTGCCACCAGCTCCGACCCTACATTCATCCCTTTAGCACTGTATACCAGCTTTAACTCACGGTACGCTCAACACACACCGGTGCGCATAGGGAAGCTTGGTAGTAAACCTCCCTTCTTTGCACCCACCTTCGTCTTCTATAGCCTCAGCCGCTGCCTGCCTCAACCCCTGGTCCGTCACCGCCGCAAACACCGCCGCCGCTGCCGCCACCGATGCCTCTGAGGTGCCAATTGGCCCCCTGCAGGGGTCAGCTACAAGCTCCACCCACATCTCCAGCAGCAGCTCTGCCACCTCGCTGTCGCTGTCCATCCCAAAAGCTGAGGAGGAAAGCGCGGCGGTGGTGAGCTGGGACAGCAGGCCCAGCACGCCGCCACCGGCGCTGCTGCCTGCTGCTGCTGCCGCCGTGTGGCCAAGGCCGAGCACCGCTGATGCCGCTTCAAAGCCCGCAGCGCGGTGCACGCCTGCAGCTGCCAGCAGGGCGCGGCAGGCCGACAGCAAGCGGTCCTCAGCGCCATCGGACCCGCCAGTGGCGGCAGACCGCGCTGCCGCCTCTATCGCAGCAGCCGGGGGCGCTATCCAGGGCAGCAGCAGGCGCAGCATGCTCTGCAGGTGCTGCAACTTGAGCGAGGCCTGCACATACAGCAGGCGAACCGCCAGCGGTTGAGTGGGGGTTTGATCCAGCGGAGCGCGTCCATTTAACATGCTTGCATTACAACATCTTGCAAGTAGAAGGAATTGACAACCAAGTACACGGATGTGCAGATGTTGACGTTCTGCAAGATGCAACACATCAAAGATATGGCAGCAGATGCAGATGGTACTCTGGCGCCCTCCACTGCCACATCATCTTTCAGCTGATGGGGCGGCTTGAACTGAGATGTTCCTGCCCCAGCCTCCCATGTAGCGCCATTCAGCAAACAAAGCAGATCCCCACAAGAATGCTGCAATCCATGGATCACCTGGGGAGCCAGCCCAAGCTCTGCTCTACCCGCAGCCCCCCCATCTGGACCCCCAAATATGTTGCCGCTAAGCCCACACAGCTGCTCTACCAGCCGCTGAACCGCCGCTGCCAGGCTGCGCAGGGGGGACCCCAGGTACATGCCCTGCATGTACTCTGGCTGGCTGCAGCAGGGGGTGCAAGGCAGGGATGGAGGCTGCTGCTGATGAGAAGATGCGTGGGCAGATAATCAAACGGCGAAAATCAGTGCAAGTGTCGGCACAGCAGCCCGTTCAGCATGCTGCTGCCCCAGTTTTATCTTGGCGTGCGAGCCTGCAAGGGGTAGAGTGCACTACCAGCAAGAAAGCATCCATTGCAACTTGCCAGGTCCAAGGGTTTCAACAGACACTTTACATTTTTCAGCAATGTAGACCACCACCACTGAAGTGTGTGCGCTAATAATCGACAGAGACTTACCACTGTGCCTGTGCCAAATGAGCAAGCCAGCCCCAGGCATCTGGCGCCAACAGGGCGTCGCGCCAGCTGGCGGGCGGCCGCAGGTGTGTTGCCTCTGCCGCTGGCCGGCCGGACTCTAGCACGCGCCACACGCCGCTGCCGCCGGCTGCAGGCAAAGCAAAGGGTCAGGGAGGCCTTAGGAGCTTGATGGAGAGGTGAGGCTGATTTGAAGGTTGGCAAGATAAGGCCACACCAGTGCAGAGACCAAACTCAGCACGACAGAGGCAGATTGCTACAGGGTAGTTACGTGCAGCTGGTGCCAGCTGAGCACCTTATTTGACACTGTCAGCCTGACAGTCTTGGGGAGAGCAAGCCAGCAAGGTGAAGCAAGCCATGCTGTCGGCCTCAGGCCCTCACCTCTGCTGAAGGACCAGCTGAAAATGGCCGCCAGCAGCTTCAGCGCCGCAACACACACGCCGCCGTCTGTGCCCGACACTGCCGCAGGGGCAGACTCACGTGCGCATGCCAGGCCGTGCAGCATGATGCCATGCAGGTAGCCATCTTCCAGCGACTCCCGGCACTTCTCGTGTACCTCCCTGTGGTTGTTTCCCAAGATCAGGAGTTGAGTAAGCAGGATGGAGCCAGAGGGCAACATGCTGATGAGTAAGCAGGTACTGATCAAATGCAGCAACAGTTGGCAACGGCAGGTTGCACTGCATTTCAAAATAGGCCGGCAGGTAGCAGCTGGCGGCGGCATCTGATGCCGCATCAACGTGAGGTACATCGGTGTGGCCATGCTGCTGCCCCAGAGCGGGTCCAGCAGCTGGGCAGTGCCGTGCCAAACTCCCCACAAATTAACCAGCAAACACCAACCAGCAAGCAAGCAACCGAGATGGCGAGCACAAACAGCTGAAGCAACTTCAGCCCACCAGCTCAGCCCCATGGTACTGGCTGTGGCGGGAGAAAACTCCTCCACAACAGCCGTCAGCAGCTCGAGCCCCGTCCGCCGCGCCTCAGCCGTGCCCGCCTGTGAGGACTGGGCGTGGATGGCATGAAGTGCAGCTGCCTGCTCCTCGCCGGCGTTCTCCAGCCAACCGCGCTTGATGATGGCGGCCAGGGTGGCGTGCACCTGCACTTGAAAGTGCAACTGGCAATATCAGTTTTATGCCCGAAAAACACCCGCTAAGAAATGGGGAGGCAGGGGTGGCGTGCCTGTGACATGGGCGAAAGCCAGGCATGCATACTTGTCGTACTCATAACAGCTGCAAGGCGCCGGTAGCATGCGGTGGGTACTGCTGGTGCCCATTGGTGCAAGCTAGGCCACTGTCATCGTCCCTGGGAGCGGTACCAGTATGGCAGGCTCCCTAGCTTAATACAGGCGCCGTCCGTACAGATGTGATCTGTGTTGCCTTGTCTGATCAAACAGTGTTGCCTCGTCGGATGGAAAAGCCTGCTTTGCAAATCTTCAGCACGGCTGCTCCCTCACCTGCCTGCGCAGCAGTGGGCTGGGCCGCTCTGCGTGCGCCAGCGCCATCTGCAGCAGCAAGTGCGCTGTGCCCTGCTGCGCCTGCCTGCCCAGCGCCGCCCAGCGCTCCAGTACCATGTGCCGTAGCGCCAGTACAGCCTGTAGTAGAGCATGGGGCATTGCAGTTTTCGCAAGTCGGCACAAACGTCACACACAGCAATGTAGGTTCCAGAAGGCCGACTTTCCTTCGCTCAGGACGGCACCGGCAGAAACTGGCAGCAAGAAACGCAGTAGACAGAAATGCGTCTGCCAAAAAAGCGCTTGACGCGTGAGTTCCCCCAATATTCATTTTGAGCTGTAAACGGCGTGATGTTGACAGCCATACCCGCCAGTCAATGTGTGAGAGCAGGGTGGCAACAAGCGGAGCCCATCGCACCTGAAACTGTACTGCCTCATTGTGCGACTGCTGTAGCACCGCTACACATGTTTCCAGGCTGGCACTGTGCCTAAACTCCAGCAGTGCCAGCTCAGCTTGTTCACGCATAGCAGGATACGGGTCCTGCAAACCAAAAAAAGCCCAGGTGAGTTTCACACTGGATGTCAGCACCGCACACTTGGCGGCAGTCGCAGGCGGCAGCGGCGGCAGGAGGGCTGCTGCAACTTGAGCGGAACGTCACAGTCGTTGGAGTGTTATCCCCCATCGGCAACGTATACTCCGGCTGCATAAGCACTCACATGCAGCGCCCGGCACGCCGCTTCATAGTCTGTGAGCAACTTAGGGTCCATGCTGCCTAGACGGGTTGAAAAACGGATGTGCTACTTTACAAGATGTGCTGCATATTGCTAAACTACTCCGGCCGTCTGTGCTGCCAGCGTGTAAGCATCGCAAGTCGGCCAGCTTTCTTCAAGGACCTGCCGTTTGTTGCCGTGATATAAGTTCCAGGAAGTACTGTCTATGTTGCACGCAAGGTTTCTGGGCCGAGGCAGGCGCGCCAGGCTCAGACGCCCGATTCACAATTGCAAACTCCCGAGCCGCTTCCCGTGCCGTTAATGCCCCCGAAGTAGAAGCTCCAGGTATTGTATGGCACACCCCACGCCGGCAGCAGCCGCCAGCCTGCACGCCTCGCGAGCAGGAGCAGCAGCAGCAGCAAGCGCAGGCGAGCGCTCCAGCCACCCGCCACAGCGCTGGCGCAAGGTGCTGTATGCGCAGCAGCCCTACGGGGACGCTTACACTTCTGAGGCTTTCCTGGAGGAGCTGGTTGTCAATGCGACGGTGCCACAGCGAGACTACAGCACAGTGGTCTGGTCAACACTGGTGGTTGACCAGCAGCTCAGCACGGTGGCGGCGGTGGGAAGCGCGTCCTACCATCTTTATCAGGCAAGCAATGCTGGTAATGCGTAGGTTGCGGCAGCCTGTTTCAGTGGCGTGCTGTGCATGCTGCTATTCCTGCATTTGCCTGCCGTAATTTGTCATGGCTGTTGCTCACTGTGAGCCCAACATTTCCAAGGGCAAGCTTACTGGGAGCTCAACAAGCAGCTGCAACAAATGATGCCTGCATCTGCAGGGGACCCTGAGCGCACGGCAGCTGCTGCTGGCTGACGTGCTGCTCATGGTTCTGGGGTCGCTGCTCCTTCTTGCTGCAAGCGTCTGGGAAGCGGCCCGGCGCACAGCTGGCGCAGCAGGCCTACCAGCAGCCGGAGCAGGAGCAGGGTCAGAACGAGCGGCTGGACAGGCAGCAGCAGCAGCAGCAGCAAGGGAAGCAGCAGCAGCGCACAGCGGCATCATCTCTAGCCTCTCATTGCCGGTCAAATCTGGCGCAGGAGCCTCGTGCAGCTATTCTCCCAGCAGCCCCTTGCCGCCGTCAGCTTCGTCATCGCCTTCCAAGCTTCCACCACAACTTCCCAGCAGCCTCCAGGGTTGGCCCCCAGACTCGCCAGACTGGCCGCTGAGCTGGCACAGTGTGCTGGAGGGGCTTGGCAGCATGGCCAGCCTGGCGGCAGCTACTGCGCTGCTGTCGCCGCTGCTGGGAACGCTCACAGAGACGGTCAGTTCCGACAGCATCGTCGCCTGTGCATGCGTCCTCCAGCTGGCCCACCTCTTCCTACACGACTACCACTTCTCAGCCAACCTCACGGCCCACCTTACCGGCAGCCTGGCACTGGGCTGTGCCGGGTGTGGCAGCGTGCTGATCGCCAGCCGGCTGGGCAGCCCTGAGGCCGTGTATGCACAGGTGAGGCAAATGTTTGAATATGTCGGATTGCAGGTCTTTATGCTGCATTAATGTATGCCCTGCAATTCACAACACCGTACGTTTTAGAACGCCCCTTTCTCCTTGGAAGCCCTGCCTGTAACTATGTTCAACCGTCTAGCTTGCTCCCCGACCCTCCCTCCTTTCCGCAACTTGTACTTCTGCAGTTGCTGCTGTCGTTAGAGCTGTACATCCTTGGCCCGTACTGCCGGCGCCAGGTGGCGGCAGCGGGACGAGGCGCACACGCGGCGCTCACCTTGGCCATGGTGGCATCAGCGGGGGCGCTGCTGGTACGCCAGTCCATCCTCATGACTTCCAGCTTTGCTTGCTCCCTGATATTTGTCACGTTTGTATGCCCCATGTGGTTGGTACGCATCGATAAGTTTAAGGCCGCCATTAACGGTCCTTGGGATGAGGCGGTACCGCGCCTGTCCCGTGCCGTCACACGCCACCTGTCACAGCGCTGACAACAGCAAGCCACTGCAGCTGTGATGTTGTTGATGCAGGATAGGCCCTGGCATGGCAGGTGGCTGCTGCTGTGTCTTGCATTCCTTTGTTGAACTTGTGGAGTGCGATGTAACACAAGAGCAAGAGTTGATACTTTGGCAATGCAACAATGATCGTGAAAACACCAGATGAACAACAACACAACAAATGGTAAGCAGAGATGAACGCGAACCATATACACATATGTGCAGCGGCCTTTGCCAGAACCCAGGTCAAATCCGCCTCAGTATTGGCTCATGGTGCCAGGTGAATAATAGTCTGGCAGCTTGCATTGCACCACCGCCTCCAGCACCTCAGACAGCTGCTCCTTGGCGTCGCCGCTTTGCCGGCTGCGCAGCCCCAGCAGCTGCGCACAGTCATGGACGTAGACCTCCAGCTGCTGGCTGCCCTTGGGGGCTGCCAGGAACTGCGCTGTCACGCGGCTAAGCTGCTCCTGCACGATGGGACAGGTAATGAAGGGGACAAGCCAGATGGCAGGGGACTGCTTAGCATAGCTCCTTGTACTGCGCTGATACTCACATATAATGAACAAGAGTAGCAGCCTGGAGAAGCCCTGCAAGCAGTCCATGGCTGTCCATTCTGGGCAAAGTATTCCATCGGATGAGCCGTCAACTTCAGCACAGTCCTTGCAGTGTCAGCCTTAGAACGCAAAGGGCTGTTAAGTGGCAGGCTGCGCATGTAAAACGTCATAACAAGCCGCTGTCCCTACCAGCGGCCCCTCAAGCTCTTCCTCCAAATCAAACAGCTCCAGTGCTGGCGGCGGCGGCTCGTGGAAGGCGGGTGGAAAGATGGCAGGCTGCAGCGGCGGGAAGGGCACCTCCAGCTGCGGCGTCCACAGCGGCAGCTGCCGCCGACGAAGGGCCGCTTCGGCGCCCATCTGTCGTCGCAGCTCCGCCACCTGGGGCACCAGGCTGGTATCCAGCTTGAACAGGGAGTCAGCAAAGAGCTTGGTGATGTCCTTCGGCAGGTCCCCATGCTCCTGCATGGGTTGACAGTGAGGAGTGCCAAGCGGGTGCTGACACAACTCTGGCGTGAGAGCAGCTCAGCCAGGATGTTTAGCATAGTGTTAGCACGGCCAGCTGTTCCTGCATGGTCGAGCCGCCCAGCCAAAGCCGTGCATGTCACGCCAGCACCCGAAACCATCTGCCCTTGCCTGCTGCCATTGTTTCCGCCCACCTGCAGGCACACACGTGGCTGCGCTGCCAGCTCAGCAACGTGGGTGACAGGACGGGGGTCTACAATCTCTGGCTCCGCCATGTTTTTTGCCGATAGGGCACAGGCTGGGTCATTCAGCATCCAGCCCAGCAAGAAATCCAGCAGCGGTATGTTGTCCTCCTTGCCTAGCCACTCATCGTCAAATATCGCGGCGGAGCCCAGAACTGCAAGCCGCCCTGCGGTGCTGCCCTCCTCCCACCACGCCGCACCTGTAGGGAGACGAAGAGTGGCAAATGTGCAGCTGGAAGGCAGTAAATTGAAACAGTACAAAACTAGCCCAGCAGAGTGAGTGAGCGTGCCTGCCAGCCTGTTTTGCCTGCCTGTCCTGGGACCGCAGCACCCACCTATGGTCATGTTGCAAGGGTGCGCCACTTGTCCCGATGACAGGATAGGCACAGCCGGCGCTTGAGCTGACACTGTGGCGCCATGCGGGTATATGAAGGAGGCGAGCGGGCGCCCGTTCTCGTCCGTGGTTCGTGCTCCTGCCGCCGCGCTACTACCCACCGTTCCAGCTCCACGTTTTGCATGCCGGCTGTTGCTGGAGCAGTAGGACATCATGTCTGGAGACAGCATTCCGTCGGTAACCAGCACCTGCTTGGGATGGGTATACCTGCAGCATCAGAAGCAGTGGCGGAACCTGGCAACATCACAGAGTGGAGAGTTTTTGGTAGACACAGTTGACAGCATGCAAGTTGCTGTTTGCATGGTGCACTTTTTACTCATCATCCCTGAAAGCCTAAAATGACACAAAAGGTGCATGCCGCACCTGGTGAAGGCTGTCTGGATGACACTGTCGCCTGCCACCCGCAATCCCCACTCAGCCAGCAGGGCGTTGAGGTTGGTTCCTGCCGCCACATCGCCACCCTCCCCTGACAGCACCAGCAAATTTCCCCCGCCTCGCAGGTAGGTGCGTAGGCACTCTAGCTCCTCGGGGCTAAAGGGCTGAGTGGGGCCGCCAAAAACCACGATGGCTGCCTGAGACAGCGCCGCTGCTGTTAGGCTGCCGCCGGCAGCGCCGTCCAGGCGTCGCACGTCGCAGCGTGCCGCTCTAAGGTGCCGTGAAAGCTGCTTGTAGCCCGAGCGCAGCGTGCGAGTCTCGCCCTTGCAGCTCGACACCAGCACCACGGGGCCGCTGCCCTCAGTCTGCGGTTTCGTCTCCATCACCTCTTGCGCGACCTTCGCAAGGCTAACCGAACCCCTGATGTGCGCCAATTGAGAAAGGGGCTGCCTAGCAAGAGCGTGGTCAACCCTGCTGCGCCGTGCTGAGGGCTGTGCTGCACGCTATACATCGTATTAGGAAGCCTTGATGCATTCACTCGCATGCCAGGACCTTGAAATGGCTCCTGCACCCCGCCCTGTTACTTTGCTCGGTTTGGGCCCTTCCTGCATCGCGAGCATTTCGGCTCCTCCTCCAGCAGCTGGAAGCAACAAACATCAAAGGCAATTTGCTCGGACCGCCCATTGATTCGTTGGCAGGCGCTAGCGCTTTAGGCCGCAGTGTTTCATCGCTGAATGCAGCGCTGCTTCCCGCACACGGTTGTGCAAGCACGCAGCATGCTCAGGCTGTTGCTCTGGGATGAATGAAAGAGAAAGTTTTCGCAACACAAACCACGTGGATGCGTCGTTAGCCGGGCTTACAAGGTTGTAGGCCACCGCCAGCCTAACCCCGTGGCAGCATGGGCTTTGTTTGCCATGCCACGACACAATGTGAAGGTGCAATGAGCTGCCAGCGCTCCTCGAAGCTTGCGATCACCTGGACAAGGCCAATATTGCAGATTCGCAACCAATGCGGTGCTTTATAATATCCAGCTTTGTCTGGCACAGTGTCTGCAGCTCGACGCCAGGACATGCACGCTAAGGGTCCTGGTGTTCCGGCTGCTACAGGCAGCCAGCTGTTCACATCCATGAGCCATTTAGCTGTTAAGGCATCACATTGGCCTTCATATGGCGAAGGGCATAATCTCTCTGGTCACGACTGATGTGTGGTCTTGTGAACTGTGATTGATGGGAGGGAGCGGATCGGCAGCGGCGGTGCGGGCACCGTCAGTGCCACGTGTGCTGGCTCCCGATGCATGTCAACAGCATGCCCAGTCCTCCCGCCTCAAAACCCAGCACACCAAAATGGCGCAGCGTGGTGGCAACACCGGCCGCCTCAGTGGACCTCGTCACGGCAACACGAACTGGGAGGGCCTTGGGCCGGTGATCGCAGTACTCGTGGCAGTGCATGTCGCTGCACTACTCTTCTGGATCGTGTCCCTCATCAAGAGCAGCCTCAGCGCCAGACCTCGCAAGGCGGACCTCAAGCAGCACTGAGAGCTCCTACTAGATAGGGAAATAGACGAAGCAGGATGCTTTTTGCTGCGACCCAAGCGGCAGGCAGGGTCCCCCTGCAGCTGCTGCGCGTTTACAGCGCAGCGGCTGCAGTGCCCACAACGCAGCCGAGCCCCCGCTTCACCGAAACAACAGCGGGGGCACATCATTGGCAGTGCCAGCCTTGCCTGTCACTCCTGTATGGAAGACGCAAGGCATGCAGGAGCCGCCTCGTCAGCGCGCAGGCCGCAGCAGCAGAGCCGGCGATTGAGTCAGCACCATCAGCAGGGATTCCCGCCGACAACCCGCCTCACGTGTCTGTGCTCCTAAATGAGGTGCTGGCAGCATTTGAAGGGCGAGAAGTACGGAGGTACGTTGACGGCACGCTGGGAGCGGCAGGGCATGCTGTTGCTGTGCTAAATCAGCACCCAGAGCTCCAAGCCTTGGTGGGATTTGACTTGGACCCAACAGCACACCAACTGGCCAGCACCCGCCTGGAGGCAGCTGGTGCGAGAATCGTGCCTGTGGTTGTTTCCCGCTCTGGCCAGGCCACCTATGAGGCAGTTGGTGGCAGTTTGAATGGCGTTGAGAGGAACGCAAGCAGCAGCAGCGGCAGCGGCCCAACAGCCTTCCTTGTGCGCAGCAATTTTGGGCGTCTGAAAGAGGTGCTGCAACAGCTACCTCTAGGCTGCGCCAGCAGTGCGGCAAACGACAGCACGGTTGGAAGCGCTGAAGGGGCTAAAGAAAGCAACGGCGGCGTGGATGCCATCCTGCTGGACTTGGGCATTTCCTCCATGCAGGTGTGTGGTCTCATGTTGTAGGGGCTGTTTGTTTAAATCACCTGTGTGCATGATATTGCCAGCTCTCGGGTGGTTGAGTGTTAATCAAGGCTGCCTTGCACCACTGGGGCATCCCACCTTTTTGGCATTGGGAGAGCTGCTGCATACCTTGTTGGGCGAAAACAGCAGCGTCTGCACTGAGTCACGACTCCCTTCGCCAATTCTGCCCCTCTGTGTGCTGCACGTCCCCGTCATTGCCTGGTTACCGCCTCTCCTACCGCTGTTGTTCCTCAAACCACTGCCTCCACACTGCTGCAGGTTGACACGGCCGAGCGAGGCTTCAGCTTCCTTAGGGAGGGCCCTCTAGACATGCGCATGGACCCTGGTGCCGTCCTGTCGGCAGAGCAGGCAGTGAACCGTTGGTCGGAGGCAGAACTAGGGCGGGTGATACGTGAGTATGGAGAGGAGCGGCACTGGCGGGCCATTGCACGAAGGTGGGTTGAGTTGGGTGGTGGTTGACTTTACTTCCGGCTGTGAATTCTTGGCATGATGACTGTGGAGGGGCAAGACCTTGTTTCAATGAAAGCAGTAGGTGGAGGTTGGCTGTGCAGTGCTGTCGTGCGCTATATTGGCTGCTGTGTGCTTCGCCGCGCCAATCTATTTCGCCTGTGCTGTGTTGTGGTGTGGCCTCAAAAGCCGCAGTCTGTCAGCATCTTTTGCGGTCTGGAGTGTGTTCCAATGCGTTTCATAACACAAGCTCTTTTATACTGCTGCCCACCATGCAGGATTGTGGCAGCCCGCGAGGCAGAGCCCATCACCACCACACAGCAGCTGGTGCGTGCCATCGGCAATGTTGGCGGCAGTGGCGGCGGCAGGGGCAGAGGCAAGCGTGGCAGCGGCGGGGAGCCCAAGTACAAGCACCCTGCCACCCGTACTTTCCAGGCGCTGCGCATTGCTGTGAACGGGGAGCTTCAAAGCGTTGCGCAGGTGCGTGGTTGACTGAAGTTGTATATCGTCAACCTGTTTAGGAGGCCAGGTTTTTGGGGCAAAAAGCAGCAGAGCCAAGCCGTTGACCTGCAGAACACAACGCTCTGCATCAGTTTGCACCGACCTCACTGCACCCCCTTCTTGCAATCCACCATATGTTTACTGAACCTGCTGCACCTATGCCTCTTTCCTCCTCTGCCTGCTTGGCGCCCTCCACACTACAGTCCCATCCCCCATCAGCCCCTGTCCCCCGTTTGTGTTGCCTTTGTTCTGCAGGTGCTGCCTGATGCTATTGACTGCCTGTCACCGGGCGGGCGCCTCGCTGTCATCACCTTCCACTCTCTCGAGGACAGGATAGTGAAGTGGGCCTTCCGCCGCGCCGCAGGTGCTTATGTGTGGGTATCTTCTTTGAACTCTGATTTAACGTCGAGCAAAGGAAAAGCTGGGTCTCCTGGGGTGGGAGTCATTAGATGGGAGGGGTTTGGGGGACTGCCACTCCACTGTGGCATATCCTACCACGATGGTGGAAAGGCCTGTTGCTGGCACAGCGAGGGAGAGCATGCCCCTTGGACCAGGCTGTGCTGCGGCCTCCCCACATTCCTTCCCTGCTATTCCTCTTGCCCTTGCAGGCATGGCTCCCAGTGACGAGCAGCTCCCCTCCTACTGCCTACCCTTTGAACAACCAGAGGTGGCGGCAACAGTGCGCATCCTGACACGCCGGCCCACAGTGCCCAGCGAGGAGGAGCAAGCAGCCAATGTGCGCAGCCGCAGCGCCAAGCTTAGGGTGGTGGAGAAGCTGTGACCTGCAGCTTTCGGCAGTTGCTACAAAGCAGATAGGCTGGAGCTGCTTATAACCAGTCCACACATCCCAGCTTTCTCTGACTGCGACGGTCCACCTCAGTCAATTGTCGGCAGCACGCCATGGTGCCAGCAGTCACAATTAGCCTTCCTTCTTCATGTATTGTGTACTAGCCACCCCAATCCCATGATTGGGTTTATCTCTCTCAGGACCAAATTCCCCTGCTGGTGGCCCCTAAAGCCACATTTCCTGCTGAACTGTGGGGCCTGCCCCACGGCTGATGTGTCCCTCACCACATCACTTTCTTCCTTTCTCGCTTCCGCCCCTCAACTGATAGCTCACAAGGCTCGTTCACATATTAACAGCTACAAACTAGAAGGGAATTCTTCCCACGTGGCACACAAGTAATACGCTACCTGATGTGCTCTTAATTCGCCTTTGATCCTTTTGAGCCTCCCAAGATAGCCTGTCCTGCCTTCCACCACACGCAACCGATCAACCGTGACATTTGAAGGGTTGCCCTGCAACCTCATACCTCACAAGAAGGGCCGGCCATGCTTGCAAGGCACTGCAATATCAGTCAGTGTAGCAAGGCAGGCAGCCTCCCACTTTTAAAGACATTTGACAATCATGCTTCACTACATGCGCCCCACTGTCGCTGGTGAGTGTGTGGCTTTGGAGGTGCTTGAAGCAGGCGGCATGCCGCGGCTGGGTGTGGCGGGTGGCTGTGGCGGCAGCAGCGCCGCCTCTCTGACACTGATCAACGCCGCTGGTGGGCCAGGCGCCTCGCCTGTTGCAGCTGTGGATGGTTCGTCCAGCGCTGCCTGCAACAGCGGCGTAGTCAGCTCTCCATCATTGGCATCAAAGCGCGGTCCCTTGCGTTTCGCTTGCTTCCGCCAAAGGCCGCTAGCGCTAATACCGCCGTTCCCCTGCTCCTGCTGCTGCTGCTCCTTTTGGTCCTGGGGCGGTGTCTCCTGCTGCCCCTGGGGGTGCGGCTGCCGCTCCCTTTCCCTGGTTGCTGGGGGCTGGCTGGCCCCTGGGTCTGCACCTGCCGCCGCCAGTGCTGCGGGCTCATCCGCTGGGGGCGGCGTGGGAAATGAAAGGTCCTCCTGCTTGAGCCTACAGCCAGCAAGGCGGCAGAGGAGACCAAGGATTTAAGATCGAGTGTAATACATTGTTGCCCAATGGAATTGCCCAATATTGAGAGCCTACTTCTTCAACATGCCAGCTCAGTGAGTGACATTTAGATGCAACCAAGTGCCGCCGCCACAAACATGCAGCCCAATGCATGACCAGGTACCCACCTTCCAGTTAGCATCACGCGCACCGACTCCCGTGTCCCCGCCGCCAAGGCAATCAGGAATCGAGCTACGCCTTGGCCCTGTAGGTACTTGCTTTCCGAGCTCGCCTCTGCGCTCTTCACTGCCCTGAACTGCAGCACCAAAAACACAGCATACGGCGGCGGCAGTGGGGATTCGTTGGGGTACCACTACAATCTGGACACACACACACACACACACACACGC